>PVIJ01018543.1:0-26067 GCA_004024925.1 Scalopus aquaticus
TTTGGTTTCCTTATAGTCCTGCTATAAGTGAAACCATTTGATATTTTTCTCTTTCTTTCTGGCTTATTTCACTTAGTATGATCCCCTCTAATTCCATCCATGTTGCTGCAAATTGCATGTGTTTATCTTCTTTGAATGCTGAATAGTATTCCATTGTGGAGTCCTATTTTTTTTTTTTGTCCCACTGCTTATACCCCAGTCCGGGTAGTGATAGCTTTTACAGGAATTATCAAAACAAGTCTGGAATTTCCTTATCTCCAATCTTGCCCTTTCCAAACCAGTTTCTACCTTGCTATCAGAATGATCTTCCTAAAATATGTACAGATATCTAATCACCCACACTTGCTTCAGTGGTTCCCTGCGCCCTTAGGACTCTATGAGGGAGTGAGCCAGCAGAACCCTCCTGTATCTGGCTCCTGTTTACCTCTGCAGCCTTCTGTTTCACTCTTCCTTCCCAACCCTGCATGCCTCACACCCCACCCTTCAAGGTCAGCTCCCCTCCGGCTTGAACTTCCCTAACCTTTTACCTTTGTCTGTCTTTTCTTTTCCTTGTCTAGCCATTTCTGCCTCTCTCTCAGTATCCAGAGCCTTCCCTGACTCCCAAAGACAAGGCACTTCTCTATGATTAAAGCATTTTATGATGAAAGCAGTCAGTCTCTATAACTCCTCCCCGAAAATTATGACATTCCCAGGGACCTCACAGAACCTAGGACTATGGCACACATTTGGCTATTGATGTTGCTTATTGAATAGGTAAATGGAAGGGTGAATAAATAAATGAGAGAAAAAGAAGTTAACTGCAACTCTTTTCAGTGACTTCATTTGGACAAAAAGTGTTAGCAAGAGAAAGGATTTGGACACCCAGGCAGATGGCATTGTAGATACTGATTACCAAGTTTTTTTTCAACCAATCAAGGAATGTATTACCTTTTCATTTAAGTTTTAACACAATGATCTCAATGAACTAGCATTATTAATGCCACTAACAATAATGCCACTAACATTATTGCACTGACTATACCATTTATGTTGTTTTTTTTTTTTTTTGCAATAATTCTAGATTTCTAACAAGCAGATAGCAAAAGAAAATTCCTATCACACTGATCTTAGATAGGGAAACAGGGCAAGTTCTCAAGGAGAAACTAATGTTTTAGAAGGGCCTCTGCTTTGCATTTTTTCCAATTGTTTGGTGCAGGCGTCCTTATTCAGAAACTTTTCAGATTAAAAGCTAATTTACTTTAGACCAGGCTGATGTGGTGCCTGTCTCTTGCTTGGGCTTTGTTGTTAACCAGGGTAAAGTGTAATTTTCTGACTCTTCCTAACTCCTTAGCTTGAGACAATAATCCACTCTGTCTCCTCTTAATTAAAGCAAATAACCCCAGTTCACAATACTAGTTCTGAAGTCCCAGGTCTCTGGGTTCCTTCTGTGTAAGGAGCTAATTGATTTCCAAATGATAATGGTGTTTACATTAGAAAGCCAAACCTCTTGTATTTAGTCCTTAGCTCATCTTAAACCTTCCCAGTCTCATGAATATCAAATGGCCAAAATACCTCCATTGTGGCTGGTGCCTCTTAAGGGTCAAGCCTCAGTCCCAAAATATTTAACGAGTTAATTGGGTGATCTCTGATTTACATGCTGCACTCTTACATTCCTGCTCCAACCAAAGGAGCTGTCTTCCTTGGAATTTTCAAGGAATTGCCTTTGTCATTTTATAACCTCACTGTGTTACAATAAAATCCTCCCCCCTTCCCACCTTGCTTCAGGCAACACTGGAATGGTGGATCCATCTGAATCTTAAGAATAGTTTTAGAAGTCATACACATGACACTTTATGGAAGGAAGCTGTGGGGAAGGAAGAAATACAAAAGCCACAAGACCCAGGATCAGCAACTCTTGACAATGGAAGTTAAGACTGTATAGATTACTACGTTTCAAATAATTTGCTTATAAAGGACATAGAGTCGTGTCTAAAGGGCTGATTTTTCTGTCCCTGCTAGAAAGTCACAGGAGCAATGCTACGTAATAAATATTCTATATTTCCATGATCTTCTAACAAGTTTTTCTAGCATCTTGACTTTCATTTAAGTCTGTAGATGTCTCAAATGTCCTTTCTTAGAAATTCTAACAATAGCCAAAGTGAATCACAGTTACTATTGATCACATTCTTGGCCTTCTGCAGAGATTTACACAAATATTGAAATTCACTTTTCATCACAATATTTAAGATGAGGTTCAGGCAAGACTCTCATTGACTGAAATGGGTATTTGTCATGCAAGAGAAGAGCAGGGATTTCGTTCTCCTGAAACTGAGTTTTGTTTTAAAGAAACTGTTCTCCGTGAATATGTTCTTGATCACAGGAAACTGCTCATGCAACTGAAGAGGGGAGGAGGGTCAGGCAACGCTTCAATATAATCACTTTCTAGGTAATTAAAACAGTAACTAATTTCTCTCATAATTAAAAAAAGTTTGCTCATTGGCACACACATCCATCCGAATGCCATATTTAGCAAATACTTTCTGTTTTTTTTAATATCACTTCTAATGCACCAGACTCTCTCCTATCAGGAAAGGCATTGCTGCAATTTATAGAACACTTTCCTTCCTTTTGAATCTTAGCTCAACCTTCCATTCTGTCTTTGAGTCACTGCTTTTCAGTCAATGCTAAGACACTTCTCTTTCATTCATTCTTCTTTTGTAGCTACAGTGTTATTGCCAAGTTCCCAAAACATGTCAGCTTGATAAATTTTATTATATAAACACACATTCACAGTTTGTTGGACTAGAGCAGTAATTAGTATTATATAGATATAGATATACAGAGATGGAGAGATGTATAGAAACATCTATGTGTGTCATATATATCTCTATATAATATTGGTGAGATATTTACAGAGAGAGAGAAAGAGAGAGAGAGACTCACTCTTCAGAAAAGCTGGTTTACATATTGGAGAGAATTAAATTTTACCAAAATTAAATGATTTACCTAAGGTCTCCCAACTTGTTAATAACACAGCAAAAACCTAAAACAGTATACTTTCTACCATATCCCTTGTTTCTTTAAGACAGCAGTAAATGTCAACTATCATCCACCCTTTGAACATATTTAGCCTTACAGTGAAACTTAAAACCAAACAAATGTCTTATATTTTTGCATTCTTGATGACTTCCAATCTTCAGGGATACAAGTATATAAAACATGACTATAGGTAAAATCTCACACTAAGAAATCTGAAGGCTTCTAAATTCCTTGGTGAGAGAATTCGGCATTGTCAAATATTGTTTTAATAAATGAGTCATAGGCTGGGGCTTGAGATTGTTGCTTTTTTTTTTTAATTAGAAAGATTGTTCACTTTAATTATATTCTTGAACAGGATTTGTAATGTGGGTGTTAAAATAATAACACCTGTCCCAGTATGCCCTTGGCTGAAAACAATACATGAGAGCTATGGTCCTTGCCCTCAAAGAGCATGGGGCTGAGGGCATGTTGGGGGTTGTTGATAGCATCCAAAAAGAGTATCTAAGCCCTGGACCTGGCTCTGGTGGGTGAAACTGACAGTCACCTTATAGGACAGGAATCTCTCCCTGACCATAAGGGCTTGGCATTTGGGTCCTACTTGAAAGGAGAGGGAAAATTAGTAGGAACACTGAGTCACACACCTAATGATCCCCGCATGTCTCATAAGAAAGCCGGAGTGAAGGGAAAAGTAAAATGTAGAGTCAGAACCCCCAACCAGCCACATTAGCAAGGAGATAAATTCACAGGAAGCAAACATCAGTATCGATGCAGTAAGAGTCTGGGAAACTGAAAGGCAATTTTCATAAACTCTCAAATACAGCTTTAAATAATAAACAACTCAAACTGTCTCTTACAAAGGAAAGTCTTCTTTGAAAGGATTCCAGAAAACCATGAAATGCTGTTGATAAGGCTGTGCCAATTTGTAAAGCTTGCCACAATCTGCAGCTCACGTTTTTCCCCCTTTTCTCTTCGTTCTTTCAAAAAATAATTTTTTTATTGAGCTTTGTTAGTTCAAGAGCCTGTGATGACAACAACAACACAACATGTTTTCTAAAGCCTGAAACCTCTTTTCCCCCACAACAAGGGGAAAGTGTGGATGGTTGATGCATTTGATTTATTCCATGGAAATAATGTTAAAAAAGCATTTGCAAAGCCAGAGAAAAGATTTTTGATGGAAAGCTCTGGTAGGGATGTGTAAGCTGGCTCATGAGACTTCTCGCCCTTATCAGCCATTGTATTCAGGATGAATTGTAGGCTTGCTTGAATCTCACGCTTCTCTAGAATGTTTACCCATCAAGACAGAGTAGGCTGATTGGCTCTTTTCAACTAAGTAAAATTCTAACTAGTGGAGTTTTAACTTTTTTAATGTTTTGCTTACTGGTTGTTTTAAGTATTTTTGCTCTTCCATGCTGTCCAATTATTTTCAATTAGACTTATAATTGCATTGTATAGTTAAAAGGCCCAATTAATATCTCTAAGGCAACAATGTTAAGTAGTGTTTAGTGGAAATTTTATATTTAGCTGTCAAGAAATAATCATGGCTTACATTTATGGAGCACCTTTCATCCTCAAGGAGACCAAAGCACTATTACAAATTTCATATGCTCCCATTACTAATTATAGGTCAGAATCGTGTCACTCAGTGCTACAGCATCCTGTTGGAGGTGAAGAATGATAGATTAATGCATCAGCTTTTAAAAAAATATTTTAAAGTCTCTTATTTAATTGGAACAATGAAGGCAATTGAGCCAGCAGAAGACAGTTGTTCTGGGGATTACTGGAAGGTGATCTCCCCCACCTCCCAGAGAGGTACAGCCAGTAGCATAAAGGATTTACATGTGAACACTGAACCCCCTTTTCAGGAATGGATAAGGGTGATCCCAGGATACCATGGCAAGACTGTGATTACTTGCTTTCCAGCAACCACAGTAAATTCATCACAGTAAATCAGCATCACTAGCCAGCAAATCAAAGGGGCCATCCATCATGGATGAGGCACTCCATCTTCACTCACAAATATGTGGCCAACTGACTTCGGCATTACCTGAGATGCCAACCATGTACACTGGAAGGTAAAATCTTGTGTGTTCCCTTGACAGACCTTAACACATGCTTGCACTGGGTAGGTGAGGTAGGAGTGTAGTTATATGCCCAACCTCCCCATGGTATAGTTGATCAGAAACCTAAAAAGTTAATGTGGAGCTTATAGATACAATCTATTGAGAACAATGAACCCCAAAG
This sequence comes from Scalopus aquaticus, assembly GCA_004024925.1. Classification (NCBI taxonomy): domain Eukaryota; kingdom Metazoa; phylum Chordata; class Mammalia; order Eulipotyphla; family Talpidae; genus Scalopus; species Scalopus aquaticus. The sequence goes on from PVIJ01018543.1 coordinate 5,260, forward strand.
GCCAGTCCCTGAGGTCTGGTGATTTGGTTTCAGAGAAGTTATTCCTGTATTCATTCAATGAACACTTATTAAGTGCCTCTCATGTGCCAGGTACTGAATCAAGTTATAGGAGAGGAAAAAACAAAGCAAACAGAATCATTGCCCTCACCTATCAAAAGGTAAACAGAGTCAAGGAAGGAAAGAATTTAAAAAATGTTTTTCTGCCCCCCCAAAAGTATACACTAAGCCCTTACATTAGTCTGACCCTATGCCAGGATGGAGAAACAGGAGAGTCCATAAAGAAAATCCATCCCTCCCTTCACAGCATGAAAAGGATCATCAATGCCCGCGAGCTCATGGTTCACTCGAACTGATGAAATGCAATGAAGGAAAAGAACCCATGTGAGAGACCGTGACACAGCAAGAGGACACAATAGATGATTTGATAGGGGTTGGGGAATTGCAGGAACAACAAAAAGGAATGTGAAACTGACCAAAAGCAAGTCAATTTGAAAAGAGCAAACAGCCCCTTAGGGAGAATTTTTTGAAACAACAACAACAACAAAAAAGACAGAGGGAAGTTTTGATAAAGAGTCATTGGGCAAGAATCCTGGGGAAGGTGCAACTGTTCATTCTTGGCTCAGGTGACTATTTCATCTGCAATCTGATTGGGAGGGTCAGGTGGGGGTTGATAAGCCAGGAATGACTCGAATGTCAGGACCAGGTCAAGGGGAGCAGGCTTACCAACCTGGGACACAGACATGGCGGATTTGCCGACTAAATTTTCCACTTGTTAAGCTGCTTTTAGGGCTGATGCTGACAATTCTCCCACCAAATGCAAGTATCTTAAACAGCTGGCTGAATCCTTTATGAAGAAGGGACACCCCAGGGAAGCTAGAGGGCCATCATAAAGGAAGATTCATTTTCAAAAATTTCAGGTTGTCGGGGGCAAGAGAGGAAAGAAAATTATATTGTTTTCAAAGAGCACCCACAGTGCTCCCTACTTCCGGTAGGATTGTGAGGAATGAATCCATTTCATCTATGCAGTAGAAAACTCCGAATTTAAGGCAAAAACAATCACCACTCGATGACTCTCTAGTCTTTTTCTCCATCTGTGTCATGGCAGACCACTCCTGTGGCCTCCACTAGCCCCAACTCCTTCTCCAGTCACTGTGGTGGCTGTATTGCCATTAGATTGCAGAAAGTGACATGAATGTACATATTGCTTGAAGATAAAAGTAGCAATCTCATGCAGAGATATTCTATCTACACCTCATCTTGGGATGATAAATGAATTATTCCAATGAGTGATAACATTGCTCTTCCCTATCAATCTTTTACTTTTCTTACCATTCATGAATGTAAACTGTTAGCGATGGCTACTCTAATGATCTGAAAATACTCCCTTCTGCTCCTGTTAATGTTTTCTCTAATGTCATATTCCTTTCCTAATGTACCTGGGCAGAGAGACAAAGCCAGGGAAAAGTAACTGTTGGCCTGAAGCCTGGACAATCCCTGTGGTCTTATTACTTCAATTGTTCCATTTTTGTCCCCTTCTCCAACTATGATGCCAGTGGAAGGAACACTCTTCTTTACATATTAGTGGTTCAACAATCAGTTACAGAGGACAGTTTGACTCCAAAATTGATTGTATTGTATCGTCCAAAGATTCAGAATACTACTATAGATAACAAAGTGTTCTCACATCATCCCTGCAAGCGGGTATGACAATTTCTGTTTTAGAGATAGAAATATTAGATTTGGTCCGATTAGGCTATTCAGCCATAGGTAGATCTGGAAATGGAGTGCCCTTTCCATGTTCCAAGCCCAAGGCTCAGACTTAATGCAATGATAGAAATAATAGTGTAGCAGGCACCATGGTAAGTGCTTTAAATTGAGGATCTCATTCATCATTATAATGACCACAGGAAAGAGACACATTGTTACTGTCCTTGACAAAAGCTGACGGCACTGAGGTACAAGTGTGAGAGTCAGGAATTGAACCAAGTCACCTTACTGCAGCACCCAACCCATAGCTCCTGTCAGACAAGCATTCATTTCATGATATCATGCACCAACAAATCACGTATTAACACAAGATGGGGTAAAAAAAAAAAAACCTGTTCATTCATATTCTCTTTCCCTGGATGAAAGTGACCCCAACAAATACGGCAACGTTTAGAACAAAGACTAGTAGTAAAACTATAGTCAAGAGGATTGAGTTTGATTTGAATCATAAGAGAAAGATGTGGAAAAAGGAGAAACTAGAAAGTGAACATAGTAGTTTTGAAATCAACTCCAAAGCAGGGGTACAGATGGGAATTGGGAGGAGGAGTTTAGAATACAAGTGACGTCACTATCAGCCCCAGATCATCATCACTCAAGGGGTGAGGATGTGCTGATATTTCCACAGGGGCTGGAATGCAATGGCTTCCTTCTTCTTCTTGAGATCTTATTTACCGACTTATTCTCACCTTCTTAATACTCCTGCCCACTTCATCCTCCATTTTGACCAATCAACCCTCTGGGTATTACTCCCCAGGTCAAGCCAAAATCATATTCTCAGTCTCTGTCTCTGAATTTTTAGTCAACTTCTATGAGCACCTAGATAGCCCTCATTTTGAATTTTAATCATCCATCCCAAAACAATATTCCCCACACTCCCTTCAGTCATTCCCATGATGCCTTTACCCTATTCCCATCATCCCTCCTTCTTCTTTTTCCCCTTGAAACTTCTTCCCTCATTTCAAAATTCATATTTCCTTGGTAAGTCACCACCTAAAATAATCTTATAATTCCAGTTTCTAAGCAGATCAGCTGCCCAGCAGATGATCATTGTGTAATCCTGAGGGTTGTGAGATAGGGAATAAACAGAGTATAAGGCAAAGCAGCTGCCCTGGAGGAATTTAGGTGGGGAGATAAAGCACAATAAGTAACTCTGGAATTTAGGAGAAAAACACCTTTGAGGTCCCTGCCCCTCCAAGTCACATTCATGTTCAAATAGCCTCTACTTGCTCCTTCCAATGTAACTCTACTAAATGTAACCAAAAAACCCTACAAATACTCTAACACACCTCACTTGCCCTAACTTCAACTTGAAACCCTTCCTCACCCCGCCCCCTACATCAAAAAGATTCTGCCTGATTCTCCCCTTCTTTCTGCACTGACATATCTGAATCCTAAAGTAATTCTCATTTTCAGTCCCCGTCCTACTTGAAAACCATCTTCCTCACAGAGAAATTTGCAGACTAATTAGGTAATGTTGTTAATGCAATTCAAAATCCTTAAATTATATAATCCCCGGTGACTTTTGTAAATCCCCTGAAATTACTCTAATTTTATGCTTCTCCTTAGTGCCTCCTATCACCTGGAATGTATAATAGTAAGTCTCCTAAATTGCCTAAACAGCAATAGTTTTCCATGTGAAACCCACAAGAGGCTCCCATTTAAGTGTTAGACAAGGTTTTTTCCTCCCTAAAATCAAATTCCTAAAGAATGTTCCTTTCTACCTTCATGGTATCTCCGTGACAGTGAATGTTAATTGCAGGCTACCATATCTGTTCTCCAAAACTTTATGTTGCTTTTCAAAACTAAATTAAAGACTACAAAGGACTGTCACCAAGTCTATGTACACAGATTGTAGAAAACATAATTTCCTCCTAGAAATTATATCAGAAAGCCTTTACTCCTTTTTGACAAAATGTATCCTAACTCAAGTGAGATTAGAGTACAGAGATGCAAGGGGAAAACATCAACTCTAGAAGACCATGGACCAGAAGATTTCCAGTTATGGTCCACCAGAGCATCACGGAGTGAGCATTATGGATGCCTTTACTGGTCTATCCATCCAATATCCAAAGATTGTTCCAGCAAGTCCAGCAAATGTTGCATTAAGGACTGAGGACTGAGTCTGACTCCCCATCAAGAGGTGACAATGGTGGATGGGTCTCTTGATTTTCTAGGGCTTTACTTTTCTAACTGGTAAGTGTTAGAATTGAATCTTCTCTGGCTCTAAAATAAACTGTTACGAATAAAGTTTCTATAGAACAAAAGATTTGTAAATGGAACATGGGAAATTCATTTCAAAGAGATTCAAGTTCCCTCCAAGTAATTTTTAAAAGTTTGAGCTGCTATATAAACTTTTAAATAAATTTTTTAAAGTAAATAAATTTTTAAAGTTTTATTTCAATAGTTACATTTCAAGTAATTAAAATTAAATACCAATTTAAAAAATCCAGTTCCCCAAATGTACTAGCTATTTGCTACCAGCTAAAACACATTGCTTAGAGTGGATATAGAACATTCATCATTTTAGAATTCTGTTGAACAGAGTTTGCTGACTTCCAGACAGAGGTTTAAGAACCTTTTCTCAGAAAAAAGGTTTTCTTTGACCCAGGCCCTGAAGTCAGGCTGCCTAAGTCAAACCCAAACACTACTACCTGCGAGCTAGAGTGTCCTTGCACATGTCACTGACTGCTCAAGTCTGTTTACACTTTGATAAAACAAAAAGGATGATTCTGCACAACTTAGGCTGTCATGCTGGAGATTAAATAATCTAATACTGTAATGCAGGGCTCAGGGCCAAGGATCTAGTGAGTGCTCAATAATGTCTGGTATTATTTTTAATATTGATAATTTAAGGGGAAATTAGAAGGAGGAAAAAAATGGCCTTTGCTCCTGTTGGTCTCATATAAAGACCCTCTGTTAGGATACTGCTCTGCTTTCACATCAGAACTGCTAAAAGGTATTTTCCCATAAGGAAGTATCTTCCTCATTTCTTGCCCTCCACCAAACCCTCCCTACTTTCAGTTTGAATCCCTACACAGAATCTTCAGATGCCTGGTATTGTTTTTTATTTAAAGAAATAGGACTGATGGCAGAGTTTACATTTATTTATATTTTAATTAGCTACATGTGGATTGAATAGTTATGGCTAGCTTTTCACTCAGACATATTACAGAATTGGCTTCAAAGCATTATGTAATACATTACAGAAATAAATTAAAAATTGGAGAACAATCTATTTTTGGAATTTTCTCAGAAATACCTCTTGGACAAGAACAAATTTAAGATGATGGCTAATATTTCCAGAGTTTCGAGGTAGGCATTTTCTTGCTACACACCTCTACAAACACCTCTGCATCTATTCTCATGCTAAAATCATGAAATTAAATGGTATCTATTTTAAATGTCCACTGAGTTCTCAACCACATTCTTTGCCTGTCAACCAGTGGAACCAGCTTCTCAGAAGAAAGGGAAACCGGTGAGATCATTGGTCAAGCAGGAGTCCTGCTCTGGGCCTCTTGTGTTCTGCGGAAGCTTCTCTACCTCAACAGCCCCATCCCAGCCAAACTGCCCTCACTAAATGGGGACATCAGAAGAACCCTCTGATGCCTACATGAGGTGTGAGTGTAGACAGAGGTGGACCTGAGAGGCAGAAGATCTGCATTTCTGAATCTAGCTCAGCCACAAATACTTGATCTTGAGCATGTGGGTATCTTCTCTGTGAAGTGAAGGAGCTAAATTAGATGACTTCATAAGTCCATTTGAGAAGGTTTCCCTAGCAAGATTCAGGTCAAATAGGATCTCATATTGTTGCCTTATTAGTGGAGAATTTTCCACTTAAATAAGAACTAAACCAGGGCCTCCCGGGTGGCACAACGGATTAAATCTCAGCACTAAGAAGCTATCCGCAGCCACTACAGCACAAGTTTGATCCCTGGCCATGGAGCTTCCACATGGCACAGCAGACCTCTCCTGCCTCGCCCACTTCTCCCCTCAGCCGTGTTCTTCAGTAGATCCACCTGTTGTGATCTCCACTCTGTCTCTGGTGAATCCTCTCACCACCCCACACCTCTGGCCTACACTCCAGTTCTTGTATGCATAAATAAATAAATCTTAAAAATAAATAAATAAATAAATGAGAACCAAATCAACTTCTTAAATTGAAGAAGGTATCCTACCATCCTAAGGAGTTAGGAAAGAGAGTCAAGTGCCTTTCCCCAAAACTGTATCTACTAAGCAGAAGTTTGACTTAGTAAAATGGTTTTCCTTTTAACTTTGCAGGTAATTCACAGAGAGGCAAAAATAATAGATTTTTTTTTCATTTTAATGGTTTCTTTTCATAAAAATATTCTTTTCCTTGTTCTTCCCTTTAAGAAGTAGTTTCTTTGCACTTTCCTGTGAATGTGGACATATGTTTTTTTGAGAAGCCACACCATTAGTGGAGGGGTAGAATGGTCCCCTATGCTGATGTAAATAATTTCTAGAATGTCAATCTTACATTTCCATTTCCTTCATCAATAGAGGATAAAAATGTGATAAATAATTAGTAACAGAAATCTTTTAAAAATCTGCCAAATGGTTAAATGTTTGACCATTACATACTGGCACAGATTGCCATTTTCCTCAGTAATTGCCAGAAACTAGGAGGCACTTCTTGGCTTATGAAAGAGAGAAAAACAACTGCCATAAACTACAAGTCCCATCATGCAATGGTCCATGGAGATCAAAGAGACATAATGGGAGATGATGATATCTTTGTTTTAATTAAAAGAATTGTCTTATCTTCAAAGGACTTTTCAAATATTCCCAGCACTTCATAAAACCCATGGGATTATAAATCCAATTTAAAGATGGATAAGAAGAGGCAAGAAGGTCAATGCAATTGGACTTGACAATAGAAGTTGCCCATCGAAGGAAGCCTGTGGCCCCCACATTTGCTCACCAGGGAAATGTTCTCCAAAGATTTTAATTTCCAAATGCAACCCAATAGCTCTTTCTAGATAGCTTTACCATGATAACCAGTTACTTTCTGCAACAATAACAACAAAAATAGATGGAAGAAAACCTTGAGCTCCAGATCTGATTCTTTAAATCCCAGGATCTAAATGCTTCCCTGTAAGAGTAAGAGCTTTGCTGCCAGAATCAAGAAAAAATTTTCAACTTAAAGCCCACAGTAGGAAAAAAGGAAAGATAAGAAAACAACAAACTAGAGTGATAAATTGCTAATCCCCAGAATGCACAGTACAGGGTATGCCTGAAGTTAGGCTCAAAACTCACTTCTCAACAGTCATTATTAGAACAACAGCATCGACTGGCACACTATCTTGGAAGTGTGTTGAGATAACACCATGCTTTCTTTCCATAGAAGATTGGTTCTGCAGAGGAATATGGGGTTAATGACAGATGGCCACTCAGAAGAGGCTCACAAGAAACAGTGTCAGCATCGACACCCCATGATTACCTAGCCAATCTGTTTGCTGTGGGCATGCCGTCCTTAATTCCCCCACCCTTTCTCTTGTTTTCTTTGTATTTTTCTTTGATTCAGTTATCACTAAAATACACATTTTAATTGAATTATGCAAGATTCAAACTTCTATTGCTTTGAACATTTCAGTAAACACTTCTCCACACTTACCTACAGCAATACTACAAATCCTTGCAGAAAATTGAGGGCAGTTCTAACAGCTTCAGGAAGCAGGATTTTTTGAAACTTATAAATAAATTTTCATTCTAAGCTACTCAGCTGAAGTTCAATGTTTCCCTAATTTTTGTTTTTCCATGTCAACTTCCTAACCCATTTTCTAGCCCTCCGTCCTTTCCTTTGAACATCTAGAACAAAGGTTCAGGAGCAAATACCACTCTTGGAATCTTTCTGTGAGTCTCTTCCCTTGAAAGGATGGCATCAAGATTAACTCTAATTCCCTGCTGCTATCAAAGATAGCTTCTTCCCATTTTGGCTGCTTCTCTTGTCCCCCCAAAATTGTTTCCATGCGTCTTGTCTTAGTCACAAAGACGTGACTTTTCTGATTTCAACTCGGGCCTTAACTCGTTCTCTAAGAGACATGGTGATCCTTTCCCAAAGCTTCCTTTGCTTTGACCCTCTCCTGGTTGTTATCTTTCATTTCATTGCTAACAAGCTCACATGGTTACCATCTTCAAAGCATCAACTTTTTATTTGAGTGTCCCTTTCAAACCTCGTTCACCTTATAAGGTTTTCTTATGGCAATTATGAGGTAAGTACAAGGTATCATGAGTTTAAGTTGAATTCAGAATTAAGTTCCTATGTGGCAAAAGTTAGTACTTGCCAAAAGAGCTTCTGAGGCACTGAACCTGTTGGGTTCACTATAGATAGCACAGAACCAAGGAGGCTGAAATCAGAAAGTGGATATTTTTATATAGAGTCATTTTTATCCTGTGCCCACAAACTGAATCAGTAATTTCAGCAAATATTACACAACTCTGTATGCTTTTGTTTCAAATAGAGAATGAGTGAAAAGTTCGCCAGAAGCCTTACATATATTACCACTTGGAGAGAAAAGTCCATTTCAGAATACTGTGCTGAAGCTCTCATTTTTCTATGCTGTAGCTCTCATAAGTGAAGGTTCATAGAGCAAAATTATTTCAAAGAATAAATTACATCAGAGGTTGGTGTCTTGAATTATGAGTTGATCTAAAATTTTATTGATTCAAAAATCAGAAAAAGAGCAACTGAGAAGAATTTGCAATTCTCCACCACTTTAAGAGTTAACACCTGCTCTTAGCTCTCATGGAATATAACATTTATGAACCACACACTTCATGCTAGTCATCATAATATGCACATTTAATCTTCACAATAAAACAAGCATTCTAGAATACTGGTGAGTTAATAGACCAAAGTCATTCATTCATTTCCAGATATACATAAGTGCCCATCCACTCCTATCCTAAATTGCTCTGGTATCGTATACTAATTTTCTTAGGGCAACTAAGAGGAAAAAGATGTTAAACTTTGACAAAGTATAACTAAGAGGAAATGAGGATGTTTGGCCTAACTCTGGGGAGATATAGTGTCCTAAAATGTCTTTCCAAATACCACGTGGAAAAGGGATTATATTTGTTTTCTATGACCACAATTAAAAAGAGCTACAGCTCTTTTTACAGCTTTGTAGCTTTGAGGGAAACAAGCATCCTGAAGAAGAGAGCCCAAGTCACTAGAGGCATTCAACCAACATTGAATTGCATTTGATAATAATAACTCAAAAAAGACATACAAATGCTAAGTACTTTGCCAAGTGCTAGTAACACAATGAACTAGAGACATATGAACAGTACAGGAAGAATTCAAGAATTCTGCATAAGTTGAAATAATAGGACCTAGACTAGGCAGTAGGGAAACACAAAGGAAAGTAACCACTTCTAGTTTGAAGTGGGGTTGGACACCATAGATGGCTCCCTAAAGAGCTGGTACTGTGCTGAATCTTCAAGAGCAAGGGTGAGTCAAATAATGACAATGGGAGGGGCATTCTAGGTTGGAAACAGATCATCAAAACTTTAGAGAAAGGGATATTAGAGTGGTAATTAGGTATCACAGATTGGTTTGATTTGTTGACATTTTATGTCCAATTTTGATTCTACAACATATAAATTTGACTAGCAAAACAATCACCAGTGGCAGAATGATTTACACAGAATCAGCTCTCTTTTCTCTCAGAATAAAAAAGGAATAGCTTAAGGAAACTGAGATATGACCCAGAACATACGTCAAATTCCCTTTCCTTCCAAGAAGTAGAACAGAAAGACTAGGTGGTACAGCATAATAAGGTAAGTCAAGAAGAAAACAGAGAATGCAGGTATTTAGAGACCCACACTCAGTACTGGACCAAGCAGAGGGGCAGAGAGCTAACCACTCACAGACGAGAAAAGGTGACGCCTTAAAGGCAAGCACCAAAAAAAGAAAATAACAAGGGTATAAAGAAGTCAGCTGGTCTACCCCTACCATGAAAATAAGGCTCAATGAAGTGAGGTGTCTTGTCCAATATCTTTTGGTTATTTGGAAAGAAGGTACCTAATTCTAACCCCAGGGGATGTTTCCATCATGCCGTCTCATTTAGTTTTGATGTTTATATCCTGATACAAAAATTACTACTCATGCTTCTCTGGATTTTCTTCCCCAGGAACAAAGATGATAGCTAATTATTTTGATTTAAAATACTTTCTTTTTACAGCTCCTTCTGGCATTAGAGGCCACATACAGAGGGGAAAAGTATGTGAAGATGGTACTAAAGAGGTAATAGTATTAGCAGCTTTCAAAATAGATATTCATCTGGCAAATACTTGATGACAATAACCTACAATTGACCACAATTGGCTGGACCTTATTGCCTGGAGAGAGTTTGATCATAAAGCATATAGTTAAGTTTTATGATTTTATCAGTTGAACTTAATTTAAAAGAAATAATTTTCTTTTTGAAGCTGCTCAGTAGAGATTCTGAAGACCTATAATGTCAATTTTTACCAGTTATTAGTTTACATTCATGTTTATTTCCACCATTCATATTTAGTTCAAAAATCACATTTGTTCATTTTATATAAACTTAATCAATTGGTAGAAACTGGTAGGTAATGGTAAAAGATATATTTGGCAACATTTTCACAGGTTTGAATGTCAATGGTTTGCCCCTATAAATAAGGAAGTCAGTGATTTCCTGGCATAAAACTTTATTGGGCAATTCAGCAGAGAAAGAATCTACCTGACAGACAGATGACATTGGTGATTTTTAAATTTCCAATATTCTACCTACTATCCCAGAACTAGTGGCTGTGAAAAAGCCACTGAAGTTACCCCATGACATCTTAAATCATGTTAAGAATTACCATGTAAACTCTATTTGTCTCATTCATCGAATATGCTATGTAGCAAAGTGCCCAAAAAGAAAAGACTCAATAGCAGAGGGGATAAGTAAAATTCTTTTTGAACAAAGTATCTCACACACACACACACACACTATAACTGTTACACCAAATTAATAAATATATCAAATAACGCGACTATACTAGGCTTTAAATGTTGACTTAATATTTGGAAAATTCATGTGAAAAATACCCTTTTTCAATGAAAGGGGGTACTTTCAATTTTCAAATTGACTGGTTCCTCTAAAAACAACTCTGCCTTGAAGTTTTTTTAAAGGCTGATAATTTCTCCCAAACATTAAAAATCAAAGCACATGTCCTCATATTTCCTCAAATGTAATATTTCCCCCTTTTCAAGATCATCATGATGTAACTGACAGATAAATTGTGTAAATTTAAGCTGTGTCACATGATGATTTCATATACATATATATTGGGAAGTGGTTATCACAGCAGGGTTAGATAAATTGTGACAGATAAATTGTGTAAATTTAAGCTGTGTCACATGATGATTTCATATACATATATATTGGGTAGTGGTTATCACAGCAGGGTTAGTTAACACTTCCATCACTTCACAAAATTCCTGTGTGTGTGTGTGTGTTGACAATAGTTAATATCTACTTTTTTAGCAACTTTCAAGTGTATAACACAGTTTTATTAACTGTGATCCTCAAAATATACTTTTCTTATAGCTGAAAATTTATATAATTTGACAAGCACCAGTTTACTACCCCTCAATCCCTGCTTCTATGAGTTTGGAATTTTTAGACCAAATGCAATATTTTCAAAATGGGTTGAAGACAGAATATTTTTTTAAAAGTGGAGCATTTATGTGGCAAGAGTGTACATTCCCAGGTCAGTTAGGAAGATATAGTCAATATGTCTAAAATATTCACCTCATTATCATTGTCATTCACTTCTCATTAAGTTTCATATATTTGTGTTTACTTTTACCTAAAAATGAAAGAGTCAGTCACACTAAGATAATCACATCAGTTTGAACTTTTTTCCCATGGCAAATTTACTGACATTTTAATTAACCAGCTATTTGGGCAGGTCCCTCAAATATTATTACTGAAGTGCCCTTTCTATTTTTTACTTATACATAGAATAAAGAAAAAATAACCATTATCAACATTTAGACATTTTCATAAGCAAATTCATTTGTCCCAAAAAGCTGATTATCATTCATGTTAAAAAATATTTCTTGAGTGTGTGGCAATATATTAGGTTACGAGAAGAGAGTGTAGACCTCAAGACAGACACAACAAAAAAACCTGTCCTCAAGGAGAACACATTCAAGTCATAAATGATAAACATCGTGAAAAAATAAGAACATATGCTTGAGAAGGTAAGTGCTATGGAATTAGGACTGAGGCAGTCAGAGAATATATATGTTAGGGAAAGGAGGATTTTAATTTTAAATAAGAGATCACACCACCCCTCATTGAGAAGACAGCATTCAACGGAGGTGTTCAAGTCAACCATGTGGCTACCTGAGGGCAGAGTGTTTCAAAATTTCCAAGCAGAACAGACAATGCAAACGTCCTGAGAAAGAAGCATGCCTGGCATGTCTGAGGAGTCACAAGAATATCTGAATGATTAGAGCAAAAGCCCTTTAAAGTAAAAGAAAAAATCATAAGCAAAAAAATTAAAAAATCAAAGTCATCATAACACTACGGTTAATTATTTATTCATTCTCTGTAGAGCACCCGCATATACCAGGCATGATGCTAGAGGCTCTGGGCATGAAAGAATGAATAGGCCACATATTCAATTATATCTGCTGAGTGTATGTTCATATCCAAACTACATATGCTAAGATTTAAGTTGCTCCAAAATTTCTCCAATATATTGAAAATTATATGAGGGTGAGCAAAACAACCACCTCATACTGGCAACCTATCTCCTATTTTCAAACTGTCATGATTCACCACTGGCGATTTACTAAATATCTGACGTTAATGTCGGAGTCCCAGGGGACTTACATGCACATTCAGACTCTGACATTCATAAAACGTATTTCCTGCACCACTCCTGAGTTTGAGGCAAATTTAAGCTCTTACAGCTTTAATAAAACAAAAACCTGAACTTTGACATAAATTTTGCATTGTCCTTTCCTGAACTAAGGCCTATAACATAACATTGGAGTGAGAATGTATTTCTTGCCATTCCATCTAAGTCATGGGTAGTTAGGATTGAACTTTTCTATCTTTACTGTTAATGCTTATAATAATATATCAAGGTCTTCTGAAGAGTAATGAATCAACACATTACACTTAAAGATGTATTCCAGTGCATTTTTTTCCTTTCTTAATCTTTAAACATCTCTATGCTTGGGCATTTTGTCTGTACCATGAACATTTTGACCCACTATAAATGTGGAGAAGATGGAGGGTAAGATTTAATAATTGGTCACAGAATAAGGATTCAGATCTGCTTATATTGACACCTAAATTCACTCGTGAGTTTACAAGTACTTGGTTCAAATATATATTTAGGAAAGGGAAATATTTTGATACTTGAGGAACCCTCCTGTCAATCCCGTAACAAACTAGGTCAAGAAATAATGAGCTTTACCTTTAAGATGAACAGTTTTTTTGGCTCCTTCATAAGTTGTATCCCAGTATTATACATTCTGGAAAGAAACAGGATTATTAAAATAGGCCACATTTTATAACTCATAAAAGTAGTAAAACTTAAGGGGAAGAAAGTCCCCTAGGGTAGACATTTAGAGGAAAGAAGGAGAAAAATTAGGAAATAATAATTGAAAGAGAAATTTTCATTTTAATTAATCTGTTATAAAATGTTCTTTATTTGGTGTGATTTGAAGTGGATTTTACAATCAATTATATTGAGTGAGACACTTAATAAGCACACTCTCTACTCTAAACCACACACCACCTGTGCTTCATGCATACATTTTATTAGCTGGATGGGAAACCTAAACAAATAGAATTATAATGGTTTGTAGACTATTCCCATGCAATAGCTAACTATATTATTAAATCTAAGGCATTATTAAAGGTTAATTATATTTTAAATTATTGAGATTTAACAATGATGTAATATATAGAGGAGATATTTATCTTCTCCTGTTTGTACTATAATTACTAAACCTCAGTGAACTTCTCTTCAATTCCGCCATTCTCCTTGTTAGAGAGTCTCTCTGATTGAATCCTACGCCTACAACCCAAGATGACTCTCTCTGCTTTAGACCTTTCATGTCCTGCTTATCCATCTCCCTTTTTCTCCATCTTTACCCAAGATCTTGTCAATCTCTTCAAAGGGAAAATTGTCACTTTATGGCCAGAGTCCCCACCCCTTATTTTTCTCCTCACCAATATCCTCTTCTTCAGAGCTCCTTATCTCCCTTCAAATTTTAAACATCTGAAGCACTAACTGTATCATTTTATCTCCATCAAGGTCTATTATTTTTCCTTTGCTTGCCTGTATTTAGCTGTTGTTATTATGTTTCCATTCCCAGCTTTCATGTATATACTTTATCCAATGCTAAGTTAAACTTCTCTTACTCCAATTTGTGTTCCAACAATTCATCTCTTCCTTTCAGCCTCACATACAAGTTCCTACAAAGATACAGTACCTTCACAACTTTTGTTTTTCTCCCTTAAAATGATACTGCTCTAAACTTGTGAGGCTGAATTTAATATTTTGTAATTTAATATTTTGTCCCTGATTTACATTTCCTCTTACTTCCCTTGCCTGCACGTTTTGTCTTCTAACTGCAAATATTCCCTGATAACTTCAGGAATCTCTTACCATCTCTCCCAGTTCTCCAGCTTCTTGTGTCTTCTCATCATCCAATTCAGCAATTTTTTTTTTTTTTTGAGCACCTGCTATAGGTCAGATCCTGTTCTGGACCAGGAGGCTAGAAAGAAAACAGCACAGTCTAGATCCCACGCCCAAGGAGTTTGCAAGTGGAGAGAAGCAGACAGTAAAAGTACATTAGTAAGGCTGTAATAGTAATAAGTCCTGAATGTTACAGATCCGGAGAAGGAAATCAAGTTAGGAAATGTCATGGAAAGTGTCCAGAGAAGAGCACCCCCACTTTCAATAATGTGTGCAGATGGCTCATCTGAAGAATGAGAAGGTGTCCATGAGCAGAAAGTATAGGATAACCCAGGGGATGAGAATTCCAGAAGGTTGGAATGCCAAATTCCAAGTCTCTCTGTCAGGAACAATCAGTTTATTCAAGAAACCAGGAGAGGAGAATTGCTGGATCATAGTAACCCTGGGGAGTATAGGAGACATGGTTACAATGTAGACAGTACCCAGGTGCACCCCACATTTGGGCTTAGACTGTATTACATCTCTGCTGCTTTATATTTATTGAGTTCAGCTCTCCCAACTCCAAACATGGCATATACCAGACACCGCAAGAATCAGAGGAAATACACCAACATATTAGCAGTACTTAACTCTCACTACTGGATGTATAGTTGACTTTTGTCTTTATGTTTTCCAAATTTTCCATCATGCACACTACCTATGTAATAATAAAACAAATACAGCATTTAAATATACACAGAAGATACAAAATCATGTGTACATCTTTGCACGCTTGGTGCTTCACACATTGATTTATTCGTCTTTAGTATTAAAACAATGGGTTGCTGTTTCTCTGAAGCCTCCTATTTTCTTTGTATTGCTCTGGAACTCTGGGGTTACTTGCATCCCCAAGAATGGTGCACCAAAGTGGTTGCATGAGCGCACAGGTAGGATTGCACCTGTGAATAGATTCAGGGCTTGTAGTTACATGCAGAGGATGCTGCCAATTGCACTGGAGTCTCTCAGGCTTGGTCTTCAGGACACTGTTCTCATTTAAATGGTATCAGAGGAAACAGGATGCTACATGTAGAATGAAACTTCTCAAGTTCTTACCTGAAGAGATAAGGCTGAAATCATAAACATCATACATAGTTTTAAAATGACATCTGTGATCAGCTCAGGAGGCCTGGGTCTGGACTCATGCAGCGACTTAACCTCTCCAAGGCAAGAGCAAAGAAAGGAGACCACCAAGGTTGGAAACTCTTCCCCCTCCATTTCTTCCAGGGGCCCCTTGAATTTTTAAATTCCATATTTATTTACTAAGTCAAAGCGAGTTAGAAAATAAAAGCGAGCAAGAGGGAAGGATGTGAACTCCTGCCAAAAGTCTAGGGTCTCTATTAAAAAAAAAAAATCCCCAAAGTACGCCAGTTCAGCCACAGCACATCTGGGAATTGTTTGAAGGATAATGACAGTAATAATTATGATTACTTACACTTAATTCTCCCTCACAGGGGCGCTGTGAAGATTAATGAGTTAATGCTCGTAATGTGTTTTTGGTTCCTCGATGAAAGCGCCCATAAAAGCCCAGATTATTATTATGGTTATTGTTGTTTATATTAGACCGTTCCTGTAGAAAGGCTCCCTTCTCTGCCATCCACTACGTTCCCATCATGAAGCACAACCACTTCTCTAACAGCCCACTGGCCCCAGGGGCTGTCACATCAGGCAGGAATCCCCCCTTTAAGAAAGAAAGCACAGTGGATTCACTGTCAGCAGCTGCCCATGTCCCTCCTATCTACTAGACTTTGTTCTGCATTCTTAGCCAATCCATGAGGACATGAGAAAGAAGGAAACAGGACCACATGCCAAATGGGAAATATATGGACAGGGCAAACATCTTTTAAGGTACAGAATCCAATGTTTAAATAAGGCTCATAGAACAGCTCATTCAAAATCAAAACCACCTAAAGATTATAGATCAATGGATTACTACTTAACATTCATTTATTCATTTTTTAAAGAAAAATATGACAAACCTGCTTATCTCTTATGCATAACCCTACACCAAACAATGTTTGTTGGACAAGACAGGCTGCCTATCCTTAGAGGAGGTGGTTATTGATGGGTAGCATGTTAATCACCTACATGCAGTCTGCTCGGAAGGGTGGGCACCGTTCCAAATGCTCCTGGTTCCCTGGAAAGGCAGGAACAGCACATTCCCTGGGATAGTCTCCATTCCCCATCGTTAGTGAGAGAAATGACTATTTGTTCAATAATGAAAATACTTTCTTCTTGGAAGGTTAAAAGAGGAATGAGCCACCATTAGGGTGTCTCTGTAAGAACAAACGTATGTGATATGTCTGGTTCTTTGAAGACTCTCAATAATATATAAATTATTGAGTCAATTAATGAGTTAATGCTCACAATGTGCTTTGAGGTAAAAAGAGAAATTGGAAGCAAACACTTCCTTTTTCCTTCTGCTCTAGTAAATCATTTCTCAACCAAAACTGTCATTCTCAGCACTGGAGGGTCTCTGAATCTTTAGAGGAGGAAGGAACTATATAGCAGAGTCTGCCAGTTGCCTGCTGAGTATCCTCTCTCCTTTCTTCCATAGAAAGAGAATCTTAATTTTAGCAGAGCATTTTACCACCAGAAAAAAAAAGACCACATTTCCCTAGCCTACCTTGAAGGTAGGTGTGGCCATGTGACTAAGTTCTGGCCAACAAGAGGTTGGCAGTGACAATATGTAGGAGTTAATTTAGCTTCCATATCCTTCTCCACTTCCCCTTTCACATGCTACTAGTTGTAACAGACCATGAGTTGGTTTTGAGCATGGAAAGTAGACAGTGCCCTGCAAAGAGGTTCCCAGCCAAATTCCTGGAGCCTGTGAGTAAGTTGCATTATGTGACAAAGGGAAGTTAAGTTTGCAAGTGGACTAAACCTTACTATCAACTGACTTTAAAATAGGGAGATTATCCTAGATTACCCAGATGGGCCCCCAAATAATCCTGAGTCCTTTTAAGGGGAAAAGGCTCAGAGAAGAAAACCAGAGAAAGGGTTGAGTAAAGTGGACTCAGCTGATGTTGCTGGCTTTGAAGAGGGAGGAAGACACCATGAGCCTAGGAGTGTGGGAGACCTTTAGAAGCTACAAAAGGAAAGGAAATTGATTTCCTTAGAGTTTCCAGAAAGATTGCAGCCTGTTGATCCCTCAATTGTAGCCTAGTGAGATACTGTTCAGAATTCTGACCTCCAAATGTGTGAGATATATCAATTTGTGTTGTTTTAAGCTACTAAGGTAAGGTCCTTTGTTATAGCAGCCATCAGAAACTAATACACTAGCCCTAAGGAGGGCAGAGTAAAAAGAAAGAAGCAGCCGGGGTCTCTGGTGACTTTTTGGAGCTGCCATACAAGCCCCAGACAACCTAACTCTAAACTCCTTCTAAATGAAAGAATGTCTTTGGAGTTTAGGCCTCTGTTACTTGGGGTTTTCTTTTGTATACAGCAAGATGCAACCTACAGCTGATGGACTGCATTTTAGAGATAAGAGAATGAGGTCTCTGAAAGTTAAGTGACATTTTATTTAATGCTATTTAACTATTCAGAAATAGAAACCAAGTTTTCCCAACCCCTGGTTTTAGGATCTGCACAGTAGAATACAACAGTAGTCTCAAACTTTAGCTTGCAATGGAATCATCAGGAGGGGCTTGTTAAAACATAAGCTGCTGGACCCCATGCTAGAGTCTCTGAATCACCAGAACTAAGGAGCGGTTAAGGGGTAAACTTTGAGAATACTACTCCATACCATCACTGGACCAGCCTCTGAGAGCTTTTACTCTTCCATTGCCAGACCCTCAACCAACATCCAGCCCTCATGACTGCACACTGGACTCCATAGCAGTCCCCATTGTCTCTGGTCCTAACTCACTAACTCCCCCTCCCCACACTCCCACCAAACTTGGCTTTCATCGTGTCCTATTTCTGCCTCAAAACATGATAGCTTCCTATTGTTTTTTAGATCAATTCCAAGTCTCCCTGTAGGACCCTCCAGGAACTCCACATAGGTCTGCCTTATCCCCTAAAAACCCCAAGCCACCATTCCCCCAGCCATCCTAAGAAAAGACTTAGAAAACCAACACTTTTCTTACTTTACAACCGAGAGGACTAAGAGCACCAGAGAGAACTGGCCAGGTCAAAGCCTTTGGCAGATCCATACTGGAAACATGACCGTTGCCATCACCGCCCGCTCCCTGGACAGCCCAACACCAGCCCTCAGAGAATAAGGAGTCAGTTCCCTTGAAAGCGGCCATAGTAGGTTCTGCTTAAGGGAAGCAGCAGCGACTCCATGGAAACTCAGGATGAGATGAGAACATAATGTACATTTCCACTAATTACTCCAGAAAGGGAACACAGCCAGGAGGACCTGTGATTGTTTGTTGCTGTTATTCTGAATTTTGAAAGAGGGCAAACTTAGAGGAAATTGGCAGCAAATTCATCCAGCTCTAGCCAAAATGGCACTCTGTCCCTTCCCGAAGTGGCTGTGCGGCTGTGTGGCACTGGAGCAGCATTTGCCTCCCCTGGTGTGCTGAGAAGACAGGGATGAGGAGTCACCATGTCCTGGGAACACCCTGAACCTCTAGAAGGAAGCATGGTTTAGCTTGGGGCAAGAGGAGCGCAAAGGATCCACCAGTTCTAGACCTGATATATTTTAGGGCTTCTGTTGGTTCCTCATATCAACATCAGCCTTCAAATAAATATTAGCTGTGCCCTTGCCAGAAAATCTGGTAATCGTGAAGGCTTTTCTTTCAGAAGGGAAGCTTTTCATCTGTTTACGCACCTTTATCTCCTGCTCATTAAGAATTAATTCTTTTGTGTTTTTGCTCTCAATCTCATTGGCTTGCTTCCATTTTTTCTTTCCCATTATTTTTCATGTAAATCCTTCCTCACCCTAACAACGATTTGCTACAGCTTGGTTTCAAATGTCTTGCCAGAGCCTCCAACTACAATATCTAGATTGTACCCTAAGGCTCCACAAGACTCACAAGACTGTGGTTTTGCAAGGTGATGCTTCCAATAAATACAGTTGACTCCCTTATCTCCTGTGGGTAGCACCCTCCTCTCTCAGAGATCAGTGTCCATATTTAGTCAGAGGCATCCCACAAGAGCCTTATGGTTCAGTTAAAGGTCAAAAAATGCCCCTCCCTTAGAAGGCACTGTGTGGGGTGACCAGGCAGATGCAGAGATTTCCTCCCCAGGTCTTCCTTCAATGACCTTATCAGAATGGTGAGAGAAAAGATGAATTACTGAAAAGTATTATGAAAATTCAAGTATAAGAAAGATAATGTTTTTGACAGTAGCTTCCTTTGAATTCATTGACGCTTCTTTCGTCTAGACCCTTTATTATTCTCTTTCTTCTCCCAGAGACCTACTCTTATTTTTCTTCTTAGTGACTAATCTGTACATAGTCTATGTGGGAGGGAGGTGAAATTCTTGCCTTGAATAATTTTAGTGAACTTTATTTTCTCCAACCTGCATTTAATCATGGGAAAATAACGGGAAGATCGCAATTATAATTGAATGAATGAATGAGATAGAAAGAAGAAAACAGCAATTCTAAATAAGAATCTACCCAGGATGAAAACTGAAAGTCAGGAACAGCCATTACAGCTGTTCCCAGTTCTGGAGGTGCTGGAAAACACACCCTGAAAGTGATGGTAATTACTTTGTAGTTCTTTAGGTTTTCTTTGTGTAAGGTGCTGGAGGAAAGAAGGGAGAGGATAGCTCACTTTTCAGTGGAGGATGGAAATTCCAGGTGAACTTCAAGCACCTGGCAAACAGGCATCTTCTCTCAGTGTTTCCTTGTTTTCACCCCAGACTCCGAAGCCATCACCTTCCTGGTTCTTTCATGGAATTTCTGTGTGGTCTTGGTCTTACTCAATTAACCTCTCCCCTTCTGCATTTCATCATGTGTATATGGGTATAGGATCAACTTCAAAGAGGTCCAGGGTCTAATTAATGTTTCTAGGGTGCCTGAAGATTCTTGAATGGAAAAAATAAAACCACCACCTGTATGCAGAATTTGAGGCTACATGACAGCAGGTGGAAATAATTACTATTAAATGTGACTCCATCTCAGAATATTTGGCAAACTCCTCCTCTGGGGCATGAGAAATGTCAAATTGGTAAGAGTAAGCTTCCTCTATGACCAATGTTGTTTTCTTCTTCTTCTTCCCTCTTCCTTCTTCCCTCTTCCTTCTTCCCTCTTCCTTCTTCCCTCTTCCTTCTTCCCTCTTCCTTCTTCCCTCTTCCTTCTTCCCTCTTCCTTCTTCCCACTTCCTTCTTCCCACTTCCTTCTTCCTCCTC
>PVIJ01018544.1:0-26070 GCA_004024925.1 Scalopus aquaticus
ATATTATATAAAAAAAAAGAAATCAGGTTATAGAGCTGTTCCCCAAAGATTCCCTGACCAGGGATCTGTCCTCCTCCTGTCTCTCTCATAAGTAATTAAATGACAAAATTAATACTTGATGTTGTTCTGGAGAGGTATTGGGGTCAGGAAAGAGGGTCCTTAGGTTAACTCCGAGAAAAGTCCCACTAGAGCTCCCCTTTCAGCAGTACAAGGTGAGTTTCCTCATGAGACAGACTTTTTGGTTATATCCAAAAGGGCATTTGGTTAGATCCAAAAGAAAAAAAAAAAGGAAAGGAGAAACAGATGCTGCATAGACACAGGCGGGCAGTCTTGGAATGAGAACAGCAATGCAGAAATTGCACTGCTACAGTGTTCTTCTTTTGAGGGGGTGGTGAGGGTGTCCATTCCTTTGGGGAATTGTTATCTATTGTTACATTGATTACTTGCAGGGTGTGACTAGGTTTGTAAGGGCTGAGGATTCTCTTCAATGGCCTCCCCATCTCCAAATCCCCACCTTTGATCTGCATGCCTCAGATATTTTCTGTAGCAGTCTGATACTTGCTATAGAATTTCTAACTTCTATAGCTGGTTTAATTACTGTATTAATCATTTCTACCCCCATCTCCAGTTTTCTGGTCTTGTGACGCCTCCATCCTAAATTTTCTATTCTTAGCCTCCACCAGTTCACAAATCTACTGTGAGATGATGGTGCTAAGGATTTGTGACTGTATCTTTCCACACTTTTTCTGATCAGTTCTACCTCCTTGAGAATGAAAGAATGAGACTGAGTAGCCATAAAGAAAAGTTTGTTTGCAAATTTGTCTGGAGTTTGGAGCTGGAAGGGAAGGAAGGGGGGAAGCAATCTGAATTGTGTGGGAGATTCTGCTGCTGAGGCACGTGAGATCCTTGGTGGTCTTAGAGTGCAATCTGCTCACTGCTGTCCAACAGGCCAGTATCAGACAGACATTTTTCAGTTAATAGATTTTCTCAGTCTTCACAGGTATAACAAACATAAAGCCACTGTTAAAAATTACATGAAACAAATCATAAAACACAAAATAGAAATTTTGAAGTGTTAGCCATAGTTAGGGATTCAAAATCACTAAGATATTTGCTATGAAATAGAGATACATGGTGCATTGGTGGGAATAAAATTGTTCAATAGTTTTTGAGCTTATGTGTCTCTTTCTCTCTTTCCCTATAGGAATCACCAATGCATTTGTCAAATTTTCTTGTGACACTGTAAATTTGAAGGAGAAACTGCTTTCTCCACTGGCAATTGATCAATGGGCTAACTAATTTTGTGTATACTATACACAAAAGAGCTCAGAAACAAATCCAGTAAATTATCGCTACAAGTATGCTGCTACATCCTAGTTGGAATGAAAAATGACTTGATTAAGACTCCTTTATATGAAAGGGAAAGATACACAGCAGCCCTGCCCAGATGAGCCTCTACCTCCCACTGTTGGAGAATTGTCTTAACATGCTGATTATAGTAGAACAAGATTCTCTGCTGCCATCTGCTGGGAAATTGTTATAATAAATACAAAAATCTATGATGGTGATCATGCAGGAGACTTTTTTAGAAGAGACCATTTTCGATAGCATACAACCGAATCAATCGTATGTGGCAGCACTGAATAGAGTTGCTAAAAATAAGCCAACTCTTTCCTTTGGTTTCCAGCTAATACATGAGCAAGTTGCTCTACCGAAGGGAATACTGACTTTGTTAGACCTACCAGATAGTTCTAGACTATACATAGAAGAAAATCCAAGACATTTCCTAGAGTAATTTTGACCACACTTGATTTTCTCCTTATCCCACTCTTATATATGGATGGGCCTATGTCCCTGGCATGTTAATTCAACAGAAGATATTACCTATTCACAAGTATATGAAACAGCATCAAATCCAAGAGCAAATATGAGAACAGCAAAAAAAAACCTAGTGAATTACATAATTTCTGGGATTTTTTTTCAGCCAATTTTAGTTTGCATGAATTATATTTCTATTGAAAGATTGTGCTTCCTTTTAAGAGCTGTCAGTGAGAGGGCCTGCCCCATCAAAGATCACAATTTCTGCTCCTTCAGAACCTTACCCCCTTATTTCTAGATGTGACAAGTTTTCACCAATACAAGTGATGGATGTCTCTTCTAGGCCTAGGTGGTTATGAAGTAGACATGCCTGCTTTATCCCCTTCCAAGCCCCATCTGTAGGCTTCAGAGCTCTGAGACCTGGGTAGGGTGGCTGGGAGGCAGATTCCCTAAACTCATGGTGCCTGGATCCCTGGCAATTGGAAGCTCCCCTGTGCACTGTACAAAGGGAGAAACTTGTATTACATCAAGCCACCAAACTGGAAATTTATTATAGCAGCAGCTAGCATTACCTTGATAATGTGATTTGCTATTAGTTAATGTTTTTTGTCAGTCAGTATCAACAAATTGTACTAGGGAGCAAAAGTTTTAGCAAGCTTTGTGTAGGAAAAATGAAAAAATAAGCCATTATTTGTTTTTCTGTTAATTGGCAAAAGATTGTACTTCCTAAATCTTAGCAAAATAGTAGCAGAGCTGACATACACATTCCATAGGAATATGGCTTTGAGAAGCCCCGAACAGCCTTTTTGGAAGGCTGCTTTCTGCTCACTCTTACAGGAGAATGACTAGTGGTGGCAGGTACAGTTAGTAGTGGGAAGCCCTTCTGTTCCTGGCCAGGTCACTCTCTAGTGTCCTTCTCTTTGCTGTCACTGCATGCTGACACCTACTCTTGGTGTGGAGCACATTGGCCCAGGATATCTCCAAAGCCATCTTTGTAAGAATCAGCTTATAAAAGTGGATGAGGTGATAGGAGGGAAAGCCAAGGTAAAATGGAATGTAATGGAAACTTCAGTAAAACCCTAGCTCAACATCACCACCTCCACTGGTTCCAGTACTCACATTTCCAACCAGACAGCTAGCCTCACTGGAACTCAAGACAGATTTTCCTTGTGTTTTGCTCAGAAAAGATATTAAGGGAAATCTCCATTAGCATTATTAGCATTATTGTAGCCAGGGCAAGCTTTCACTGTGTATTAATTTAATTAAGCTCTAATCACCAAATGCAAGGTTAGCAGACATGGTGAGAAGTATTATAAGGTTAATATCCTTTTATTTATTTTTTTATTTTTTTTATTTATTTAATTTATTTTTTTGCAAAACTTTTTTTTAATATATATTTTTATTGTTATTTATGTCTTTTACATTTTGTATTCCCCTTGGGTAGCCCACCACCAATTCACCCGTGATCCATCTCCATGGTCCCTTGTGTTCTTTTCTATTCCATTTTGTGCGATATCCTTTTATACTGCATTCTATAGCACAATTTTTCATCTGCACAAGCATTAAAACCACTAAATGAAAGTGGCTATTTTTACAGTCACCTCTCTGTCGCTTAGTTTTTATTTCTATACACCTATCCTAAGTATTTAAGTGCAAGAAGGGAAGTTCATCTTCTAACTTCATTACTAAAATGAAACTATTACTTTCACCATTAGAAACCACAGAAGAACATGCGAGACTCCAGAGCAGGACCCGGGATTGGTGCGGGGGGCAGGGGGGAGGGTGTAAAATTATACTAAACATGATTATTTTGACATTTCCAACATCCCTGCTTAGTTTGGTTTTGATGCTTGCTTTATCTCTTCCAGCTGTGGGTTTTCCTCCTCCTCCTCCTTTTTTGCCTTTGAGAGTGCCTGGCCAGTGGACGTGATGTACTAGATGAAAGTCACAGGTGTAAACAGCCCTTTGTGAGCACGGTGGTAAGTCGCGGAGGCCAGGAAGCTGCCTATCACCATCCAGTGTGAGTGCTCCGTCCTCAGGGAGTCCACGTCTCTGAACTGAACTTCAGTATTTCTTAGTTTCCCTCCTGCTTCAGTTAGGACTCAGAATGGCTAGGTGGACTGGAGTTGGGTAACTCCCTTCTCCCTCATCAGTTTGGCTCTGACAATAACCCTCAACAGTTTAGGCTCTGGTTAACTAGTTTTCCTGAGGGCAGGCTTAGTTCAGAAGAACAAGTGCTCTGGTGTATTTAAATATGGTTCTCTTTCCCTCCCCACCCTACTAGAAGCATGAGCAAATTACTGAACAATATTTACGCTGAGAACTTGTCAGGCACCTGAACGTAAAACTCACAAAAGTGTGCCCCCCATACCACCTTATGCTTTGTCTAGGTCCCACCCAGGGATCTTTAACTCCCCCCACTTGTCTGCACCAAGCCTTTCGCCATCCATCAATCACAAGTCAGGTTTGCTCGTGCTGGCACCAGGAGGCTTCTGTCCTGTGGATTGTGATTCTCTGGATCTGCCTGCCTGTCTCTCTAATTTGGGAGCAGCAGTTCTCCCCGTGACATCACTTCTCTTATGACTCTAACAAGAATTGTTGATTTTGATTTTAATGGTTTGTTCTAGCTTTTTACTTAGCATGCAATCATGATGTCCAAGCTCCCACAAGCGGGCACTCCATTGTTGTGTTTTTGTGTGCTTTCTGGCACCGCAAGATGCTCTCTGCCCCAGGCCTGGAATCAGCCTTGTTTTTTTTATGGAAGAAAGATTACTAGAAACTAA
This sequence comes from Scalopus aquaticus, assembly GCA_004024925.1. Classification (NCBI taxonomy): domain Eukaryota; kingdom Metazoa; phylum Chordata; class Mammalia; order Eulipotyphla; family Talpidae; genus Scalopus; species Scalopus aquaticus. The sequence continues at coordinate 4,602 of PVIJ01018544.1, forward strand.
GTTCAAGCTGCTTGGTGTGTTCTTTGCAATCAAGTGTTATTTCTAGGCCCTCTCAGCAGCTTTAGGAAATATATCTACATAGCCAAACCTACATGTATGCAATACAGATATTTCTGTATCTCTTTGTATATATAAATTAATGAGTTCATGCTGATGTCTCTGATTCCAATACATACTACATGGTCGCCTTGCCCACTATCTTATTTGTAAATTCTTTCTCTGTGATAAAACTGTCTCCCATGTTTTACCATATATTATCTATCCTTCTATCTATCTATCTATCTATCTACCTATTTATTTATTTTATCATTCATTCTTTCATCAATAGTATACATGCTAAATAATTTCAGAATTATTAATGCCTACTCCAATATAAAACAAAATTTCAAGTAGAGTTCAACATTTATGTACACTTCTTTTTGTCCTTAGCCTTATTTTCCAAACAAAGCACATTTTAAAAAAGTTGCTTAGGTCATCATTTTACTCCACATCCTTCAGTGAGCTCATGATTTATTTATATATATATATATATATATATATATATATAATTCATTCATCACAATTTTCTTCCCATCTTGGGACTGACACATATTCTGGTTGCTATGTTTAGATTTCCACACACTAAAGGTTACTCTTTGTGATGTACAGTTCTGTGAGTTTAGACAAATGTATGGAGTCATCTACCCACCAGCCAATAGAATACAAGACAATTCCATCACTGCAGAAATTCCATGGGTCCTTCTTGTTTTACTCTCTCCACACTCCCACAGCTCCTGACAACCACTCTTCTATTTTCCACTCTTACAGCTTTACCTTTTCCAGAATGTCATATGAATGGACTTTTCTTACATAAATGATTTCCATTGCTATATAGTATTCAATGGTGTGGTTGTGCCATTGTTTTCTATCTATGCATCTATTCAATGGCATGGTGATTGTTTCCAGGTTTTTGATGTTTATGAATGAAGTTTTTATAAACATATATATACAGGTATTTTTGCTAGATACATTTTATATTTTCTTGGGTAAATGCTAGGAAGATTGCAGGATCAGTATTTAATGTATTTTTAATTTCATAAAATATACCAAGTTATTTTCCAAAAGAGCTGTACCAGTTTGCACACCTACCAGTGATGAATGAGTGTTCTTATTGCTTCACATCCTCAGCAACACTCGCAATGGTCAGTTCCTTGGATTTAGCCATCCTAATAAATGTTTTATAGAAAAGCAATTCATAAATATTTAGTAGAGAGTAAGTATACATTAAAAATCAATTAATGGATGATGTTAACTATGTTGTTAATTATGTTAAGAGAATGTCCAAAGAAAATGAAACATTTTTCCCAGTAGATGCCATGATTAACTGAGGAAATTTATACTATAGTTTGACTTATAGACCCTGATATACAGTGTGTTTGATAAATGATTCATTGTCTCCATCCTACCTTCTCTTGGATTTCTGCATTCTCAAAAGGAAAGAGCCTCTGGGCAAAGGAAAGTAGCATTGACAGTGGTCGTTCAGTCACCAGTCATTTTAGAGTCATTTATCAAGGTACTTGGCTTCACCTACTCCAGGTGCGTCTCGGTAGGGCCTCCAGTCTGTGGATGCCATTCTGTCGGGCAAGTCCAAAGTCCTTTGTCCTCCCTTTTCTAGAACTCTCTAGTAGGACACAACTAAGGAAGATTGTAAAGCTGTGGGAGGGGAAAAAGGGCTTTCCTGCTTGCCTGCGGTCCTGGTCATGTAGCGTGGGCAGAACAGGTTGTCCTGGCCATGGCAGTTGGTTCTAGCTTCCTTTTGGGGTTCTGAGTACCAAACTCACCATGAAGTGTTTCTCTTCAGATGATATCCAGAGTCCCATCTTTACCAAACTCCTCTGAGTTCCTAAATTGCCAATAACAGCCAGTAGCAAGGTGTCCTCAAGTCTGAGCCCCAGCTCTGAGGGACTCTCCTCTGAGTACCCCTTTCCTTGGGTCTCCAGCCCTGTGGGGAAAGTTGCTTCCTGCAGTCACCCTCTCCAGATAACCTCAGTTCTCCACTTCTGCCCTGTTATCCCTCTAATGCCCATGTGATCGATTCCTTCTATTAAATTCTCTTTGGAGAATTATCTAAAATATTACATATATTTTTTCTGATCATTCTGAGGTTCTGATATTTTGGTTATTTCCTTGTTTTCATTCAAAAACAATACAACAATAAACATTTGTCTGTCTCTTGGTACACTCATGGGTATAGGTCAGAGGTGTGGGGTGTGAGACGGCTCACCAGAGACCGAGTGGGGAGCTGAACAGGCAGACTGACTGAAATACACTGCTAAGGGGAGCAGCAGGCAAGACAGGAGAGGTCTGCTGTGCCATATGGGTCAGCAACCGGGCAAGGGATCGAACTCACAATGCAGTGGCTGGTGATAGCTTGATAGTGCTGTGCCTTTAACCCCTGTGCCACCAGGGAGGCCCCTCATGGGAAGATTTTTTATGGGGTCAGAATTAGGGTTACTAGGTCACAGGTAGAAGCATTTTCAATTTGACGAGACAAAACTACTCCCTGTACTTCAGTCAAACACTTTTATTCTTCATTTTGCTCATCACTGTTTGCATTTTACCTCTTTCCTCTGGGTATCACCAATGGTCTAAGAGCCAAAGAAGGGAGTTGGTCTTCCATTAATAAAGTCCCCATAGAGGCTCTGAGGTGCACCAAATTTGCCTAAATATAGCAACAGCAGATCCCTGGCTCTGCTAACCTTGAGAGTTGGTCACATCAGATCTCTGAAGGTCAATGTCTCAAAATGATCAAGTTTCTTTCTTGATGCATCAATTGAGTCACAAATATTTTCAGATACTCTTTATAGTGGTTACTGCCAAGATATCCTTTGTCCAACTCTGCCTCTAGATTTCCCAAGCTGGAGGCACTGGAATCTTTGCAAGATTGGGTGCCCCTGAGTCAAAACTCCAGCCCTATCATGTGAGGGTCTGCCAGCCCCCTCTCACCCAGGCTTCTGCCAGGCAATCCACATCAGTTCATACCTCCATGAGTGGCACCCACCAACATTTTCTTCCTTTCCTGTTTCAGGATCTCTCTATCTCCATACCCACACCCACAAAGTCTTCAATGACCTTAGATTTCCACAAAAGTTACAGAGAAGCTGTCTCCAGCATGGCTCCCCATGGTTGAACCCAGTGCAGGGAGAGGCTGGTCTTGAGCTGAAACTGTCTCAGGTTTCAAGATAGTGAACAGGAGTCTTGAAAACAGCTTGAGACACAACTTCCCAGCAATCTTGACAGCTAGAAGCTGACCAGATGAAATTGTATTTAGTTATTCCTCTGGGAAAATACCTGATGTTTCATGTACCAAAGTGGTTTATGAGACCACCCCCAATAGTACTAGAATATTATTAAGTGGTTTATTCACAGCAACTCTCTGAGGTGAGCCTCATACTCCCAGGTGAGGAAACTGAGGCCTAGAGAAATAAAATAACTTGCCCTAGTGGCAAGCCCTGTTCCTTACCCACCAAGCCCACAAGCTAACTTATCACCCAAACTCCTTGGCTTAAGCAGTAGAAAGAGCTGGGAATCTACTTACCCAGGCTACCTCCGGCCTCCTCCTCACTTGAGTCTTCCCAAACTGCCTGAACACACCCCCCCATCCTCCCACCTGACATTTGCAGTAACCCGACAAATGATCAGAGAATTTAGCATCCTTGCCTGGGACATACTTCTTACATATTTGAATGCTCTCATTTATTTACTCCAACAAATATTGCAACTTTGGTTGCATTTTCTCACCTGCTTTTGACCATGCATGCACATCTTCTCATGTGGAGTGTATGCCGTCCCACTCTTTCCAAGGAAACTGAGCTCTTGGCCCTAGAGAAGGACAACAGGACTGACTCTTCCCTTATGATAAAATTGGAAGCAGGAGTCACTCAACTTTTTTTTAATCCAGGTCTTTATTTTTCCTGTGCAAATATGGATGTAGGCAAAATTAATGGTTAAGGCTTTTAAAATATGTGCATTTTGAGACTACATTGCTAGTGTATTTTGTTGGTAATACGAGCTTGAAGCATACTTTCTTTTAATATACGCTTTAAGTTCATTTAAAAAACTTAAAATGGTCAAATGATCCATAATAAAAACCAGAAAGACCCATATAAATCCAAAACACATACACAAAAATGCAGCACCTTTAGTATAAACTACACTGGGGCCCAGTTATATAGCATATGGATTATAACATCAGACCATAGACTTAAAAATTGCCAAAGCAAAGGGAAGTGGGGGTGGCATTTTGAGAAGAGAAGAAGAAAGGAGGAGAGGGAGAGGAGAAAAACAGGAAGGAAGATAGATAGATTAATTTCAATAGAGAACTTGAAGAGAAAAAAAGGAAAACATATATATGGCTTCTTTGTATCAGAATAACTCATGTTGTGTGATATATAACACATATTTAAGTGAAGGATGGACCAATGAGGTCATAAGTTGCAATCATAGAACCCAAGTACATAAATGTCTTGTAAAATTGCAATGGAATTAATTTCACTGGATTAAAATATAAAGTTATATTTCTGCTCTCTGAATAGGTAGCTAAATTGTGCCTCAGGATGTAACAGCAAGGTAGGGTGACACATCCTCTTCAAGGGGTAAAGGGGCAGTTGCAAAGATATGGCCTAGAGGTCTCATATTCTACAGTCCTAGTTGTCATCGGCTTTGTTTGCTTAGGACCCCACTCCAATCTCTAACCTGCAAGTATCTCTTGAACACATCTTCCCTCCTGCAGCTAAAATAGGCTGCCCCAGAGACCCACTCAAGGACAAGGGCAGAGGCTGTCTTTGAATATCTTTGGCGAGTGAGAAAGAGCTGTCTCTTTCCCTAACTGAGATGCTATTTTCTGGGAAATAGATAAGGTTGCACAGGGGCTGGATGATGGGGCATCTGAATTTGCTCCACAGGCTTGAAGCAACCTCAAATGGGACCAAGCTTCATCGCTGGTGCTTGCCACAGCATAACCAAAAGTCAGGGTGTCTAGGAACCCAAGGAGTACACGAGGAGATGCCAGGTTCAGAAATATGCCTGGAGACTGTCTCATGGAAGGTGAATTTGAATTACCATGTTGTACATTTAGCTTGTCAGAAGGACATAGTGAAGGGAGAGGGAGAAGGGGATTAAATAATCTTTCATTACAAGAAAATAAAGTTCAAAAGTTTAAAAATTTCTCACGGGCAAAAAAAAATAAGGAGTTCAATCCATGCATCTTCTTATGTTTGGATAGAGGCAGCACACTTGACAGAGCCCTGCCTCAAGCATTGTTTCATGTGGCCCTCAGAGTAATTCACTACTGCCAATGAGTCTTGCTTTGTAGACCAGGGAAATGAGGTTCTCCAGGCCACACAGCTTGCAAAGAGTACAGAGAGCTGAAATGAGACACTGGTCACATCCTGTACCATATAGCTATAGCCACAGAGTGTTCGACAGCTGATCCTGCAAAGCTGGAAACATCCTGAATTTTCACTGCTCTTTGGCTTCTGTGTTTGAGGCATCCCCAGGGGAATCCCCATTAGCCTGGAGGCTGCTCCCACAGATATTCACCTGGCTTTCCAGCTGGCTGAGACGCTGCTTCACTTTCATCTGGGTGGCATTGTACTCAGCCAGAAGCCGTGCAAACCTGGTCTGCAGGGTGTCCAGGGAGGACTCCAGGTGCTCTACCTTCTCCTCAATGTCCTTGGGGTCCACCCCAGCCTTCGCCAGGTCCTCATCAATCAGGTTGTCCTTCATCAGGATCTGCCGTCCCTTCTCCTCTAGGGCCTTCTTGGCTTCAGGGTATTCGGTGAGTGCCTCCATCAGATCGTCCTTGGACAGGCAGAACAAGTCCGAGTATCCAATGCTCCTGATGTTGGCCGTCCTGCGGTTTCCCGATTTGCTCCCCTTGATGTTTAAAATGCTGATCTCCCCAAAGTAGCTCCCATCACTGAGGACCACAAACTGGGTGATCCCATCGTCAGCCACCACAGCCAGCTTGCCCTCCTTGATGATGTACATCTCCCTTCCGATGTCCCCCTTCTTGCAGATATAGTCCCCTGGGCTGAACACCGCGGGCCGCAGCTTCAGCACCAGCTCCACCAGCAGCCCTGCCTCACAGTCCTGGAAGATTCGGACTTTCTTCAGGGTGTCCAGGTGCACGTTGATGGCGATCTCGGCTTTCAACTTATCTGGAAGGTTCTTGAGCACCTCCTTCTCATCCACTGTCTTCCTGTTGGCCCACAGGTAGTCAAACCACCGAATAACCCGTGTCTCCAGGTCCTTGGTCACCTTGCGGAACTGCATGTACTTCTTGATGGAATCAATCTTGGCCTGGAACTCTGCCCGAGAGGCGTTCATATTCGAGATCATGGAGCCTACGTTGCCCACAATGGTGGCAAAAATTAGGACACCCACCAGGAAATCTATGACCACAAAGAGATACTCCTCATCTTTCACAGGGGGTGGGGTTTCCCCAATAGTGGTCAGGGTCAAGGTGGACCAATAGAGACTGTAAATGTACTTCCTGGAAAGGCGCCCATACTCTGGGTTTGAGATATTTGGGTAAACCCAGGAATCTGTCCCAAAACCAATGAACTTGGAAATGGCAAAGTAGACGCAAGCATTCCAGTGGATGATGATGAGGATGTACAAGACCAGGTTCCCGATCCTGAACACATTTGGGTAGTTGGTCCTCGTCTCTGTACGGTCGAAGAACTCAAAGAGTCGGGCAAACTTCAGTAGGCGGTTGAACCTCAGTTCTGGGTAGTTCATGCCCAGCTTTAAATAAGCCAGGTCAGTGGGAGCCAGGGACAGCGCGTCTAGCTTGAACTGCGAACTTTTTGTGTAATGCTTCCACAGCCTTTCAGTATCCTTGACCATCAAGCCTTGCTCGAGGAAGCCTGAACAAGAAACCATCAATTTGGACATCAATGAGGTGCCATTTTTTGACCATGGCCTATAGAAAGATATTTTATCTTGGGACTACACAAGATATATTTATACATACACGATAGACACAAATTCAAAACCCACATCTACCGTTACCACAGGAAATGCACTCTGATATTTTCTATGCAATGATATTCTACTTTATTCAATTAAAAATATAGATCAATTGGGCAAATGTCAATGTGAATTTGGCATTATATGATAGCAAGAAATGATTGTTAAATTTTAAAAGAAAAATGGAAGCTATATTGTAAAAAATAGGCCCTTTAAAGTTAAAGATAGATTCTAAAGTGGTTACTATCTGAAATTTGCTTTAAAATACTCCAGGCAGGAACATGGAATAGGAGGATAGATGAAACAAGATTAGCAAAATTTGATAACTATTGAAGCTTGAGGTAAGGAAACATGGGGGTTCATAGTACTACTCTCTCTGATTTGGTATATATTTACAATTAACAATAATACATTTTTTAAAGTTCAGGTTATGACCTATCGAATCGATTTTATGACTGGAGGGTTCCCAGAGCTGCCAGGCTTCCTTGGTCAGAGGTAGGTAGTGCCCACCCTATGATCTGAATCTCCCTGAACATGCCTATTCCTAGGGTCTCCCTCCTGATGCGTGCTGTGGGTCAGTGGGCAGGCCAAGAGGTTCCTGGCCCCGGCACACTCACCTGTCCGGGCTCGCACCAGCATATCCAGGCCATAGAGGACGTCTGCAGAGTAGTCCAGGACCAGCCACAGCACCAGGTGCTCGGACTGCAGCTCATCAAAACAGGCCCTAAATCGGTGCGAGAAGTGCAGGGGCCAATGGGGGCACCAGCCCTGTGCTGCAAACACTGGGTTCATTTCATGCCCCAAATAGCTCTGCCTACAGGGCTTGTACCAGAGCACCATCCCTCCAGGCTCTGCTGAGGAGATGCCAGTTCTGAGAGGCTTTTCGGTGCCAAGGTCACAGAGGTCCAGGAAGAACTGGGATTGACTCCACAGAGGGGCCCTAATGTTGCTCTCAGCTGAAAGTAGGAGACCCCAGGAGGGCCGGTTTTCCTGGGCCTCACTGGTGAAGAGGCCCTTGCCTTCACCAGGCTCAAATACCAACAAAAAAATAAAAGCATTTCTGAGAGATTAAAACTGAACAAACCAGCAAATATTTTCTCCTTTCTAAATCTTTATGCTTACTATTTCTCACACAGAAAATACTTCTAAAACACCCCCCAAAATACTCTCTCAGCCTAGCAGCTTGCTCTTGTGTCCCACCTGGCAATTTGCTTAGCGGCCTCAAGTCCCCTGTTCCCTTGCCCCCCTCAGACTAGCAGCTGATTCCCGGGGGCCTCAGAGCCCTGAGTTAAACTCAGAATGATAGCTCGCTGCATGTCCCCATCTTGCAGCCATGCTAGGAAGGGCCCTAAGTTCTCCCCCTCCTTACTATCACCCCTTGCTCAGACAAATCTGGAAAGCCCTGCTTACAAGCAGGTGACAGCAGGTGTCCTCTTATGAAGGCCTCAAATGCGCTGCTGACCCTGAGGAGCAGTCCCTCTCTGCGTCGCCCAGGAGTGCCCCAAAGCCTGCTCTCAGATGAACAGGACTCACCCCACAGGTTCGTTTGGCAGGCTGGCTCCCAACAGCTCCAGGGAGCCCCTGCTCACCTCTAGGCGCACCGGTCCTGTGGGCTTGCTTAGGAATGGTGCTGAGCACCCACCCCCCCTCCCCACCTTTCCCCTCTATGCTGACCAGAGTAGGAGCTCAACCTGCATCCTTGTCCAGCAGGCCTGCTAAGAAGAGCCCCGAACCCCTTGCTTGCTCTCAGGGAGTAGCAACTCATCCCCTTTTAAAAAGTTAATTAATTTTTATTTGCAGTAATATTAGGATACCCCCATCAGGTGTCACCACCATAGTGGGTGACATGTCACCCACGACGTCAGCAATAGCCCATTGTCTTCCACCATAGCCCATTGTGCTTCCTTCCCTCTTTGTTTACACCCCTCCTCCACCTTCTCCCCCTCTGGACGCTTCCATTCTACAGCTGGTTTTCATAGGTTAGTTTTTTAAGCTTGTTTTTATCTGACTTTTGCACTCACCCCTTCTCCTGCCCTGAAACTTGCTTAGGAAAGCCCCGAAGCCTCCTGTGTATCTCCAGAAGGGCAAAGACTTGCCCCTGTCCCCCACCTGCCGGCTCAGGAACTCCACCAGGGCCACACCTCCCTCAGAAGTGCAGCTGCACCCACTTACCCTCAGGTGGCCACCTGGGAAGAACAATCGCTCACCCTGTGTGTCTCTCTCCAACTTGCACAGCAATGCCCAGAGCCTACTCTCAAAATGAGGCCTCTTTCCCTGCATCCTGTCCTGCACCTTGCTCAGAAGTGCCACATGAACCCCTATAAGCCCCATTAGAGGAGAAACCACACATTCTTACCCCCTGTCCTGCAGACTTTCTCAGAAATGCCAGCTAACCCCCCTTGCCCTCAGAGGGCAGCCACTCACCTGTGTCTCCATCCTTGCGCATCTGCCCTCAGGAGAATGTAGCCCCAGGTAGCCCCCTCCTGTAAGCTTGCTCAAGAAAGCCCAAGCCCAGCCCCCACTTTGCTAGGGGAGCAGCATCTTGCCCCTGAACCCCCAAAAGCAGGCTTCCTAGAAGAGACCCAAAGACCCGCTACCCTCACTCCTTGTTAGAGGAGCAGCAGCTCACTCCTGCATCCCTCTCCCGCTGCTTGCTTAGGAAAGCTCCAGGGCCTCTGCTTATCCCTGGAAGATCAGTGGCTTGCTCCTGCATGCCAGAAGTACGTGCTTGTGTAGGAACTTCCTGTGCCCCACAGCTGCCCTCCTGAAGCAGCATTCCAGCCTGCATCCCTGTCCTGCAGGCCTGCTCAGGAATCCCACTCCCTCCAACCTCTTCCTCTCAGTGGAGCAGCAACTACCCCTGCAATCTTCTGCCTATAGCTCACTTAAGAAGACTTCAAAGTTCCAGAAATCTCTCTGTAGATCTCAAATCCAGGTCCCCACTGGTGCTCTGTAGTAACATCCTGAAGGCCCTCTGTTAGAACCCTCTTGGGAATGGAGAAACTGAGGCACAGGCCCCTGGATGGTGACCTCGAGAGGTCCAGAAGTCTGGGCTCCTGAATGGGACTCAGTGCGCTGTCTGGTGGCCTGGCTATCTCCACTCTCTCCCCACCGCTGGCCCAGCTGGGGCCTCAGCCTCCCCTACCTGCACACGAGCAGACACCAGTTGTAGAAGACAGGTATGGCAATGACGGTCAGCCAGCGGTAGTACACGTTGCTGGAGGGGTCCACCACCATGGCATCCTTCTTTCTGGAAATATGACAGACATACACAAGCAGGGCAGTGGTCTATAAGACCACAGCTTTGGAGGGTCTTAGAGACATGGACTAGCTTAGAGACCCTGGTGCAATTGCAGACTGACGCTTTTTTTTTAGGGGTTTTTTTTTTTTTTTTAGTTTTTACTTTTTTTATCATTTTATGTTTTATTGTCATTTATATTTTTTACATTGTGTATTCCCTTTGGGTAACCCACCACTGACTCACCCGTGATCCATCACCATCATCCCTTGTGCTCTTTTCATCCCCATTTTGAGCCCTTCTCCTCCCTCCTCCCTCGCTGAGTGTCTCTCTCGTTTGGTTCCCCTATATTCCTGTTATAAGTGAAACCATTTGATATTTTTTCTCTTTCTTTCTGGCTTATTTCACTGAGCGTGATCCCTTCTAGTTCCATCCCTTCTCTCTCGTTTGGTTCCCCTATGTTCCTGTTATAAGTGAAACCATTTGATACTTTTTTTCTTTCTTTCTGGCTTATTTCACTGAGCATGATCCCCTCTAGTTCCATCCAGGTTGCTGCGAATTGCATGTGTTTATCATTTTTGAATGCTGAATAGTATTCCATTGTGTATATGTACCACATCTTCTTGATCCAATCATCTATTTTTGGGCATCTGGGTTGTTTCCATACCTTAGCTATTGTAAACAGTGCTGCAATAAACATACAGGACAATTGCAGACTGACGCTTAGGGGATGGCTGGCTAAGATAGGATCCTGTCAAACTCAGGGTATGTCATGGGGTGTCCCTGATGGGAAGCCAGGCTGGAGGTCAAGGCAGACTCCAGAGGGCATTCACTTCCAGTGCAGCTCCCCAGAAGTCAGGGTTGATTATAAAATCATGCCAACGACCTGTGGTGTTCACCAGCCCCTGCAGGATGCTGGGAATGAAAATGCAGCATGGAAAAGTTGCTGGGTGGCAAATAGAACATCAAAAGCATCGGGGCCAGCTTTGTGAATATGCTGATTCCCTGGAGCCACTCAGACCCCTTCCAGGGATGGGCCTGGAAATGTTCCTTTGAACATTGCCCAGCTGGACTGCTCCTTGCTGGACTGAATTTGGGACTCCCCAGAGCATTCCCTGGGGAACGCTCACTGCATTTGTGCAGATGTCCCAAAGGTGCACTTCCAAGCACTTGGATCCTGCCTCTCCATCAAAAGCTACCAGCCTCGTAATCGTCTCGGTGATAAGGTCAACTCTGAGTTGAAGAAATAGCTTAGGGAGCTTTCTGAGTTCATTTTCCAGATTTTCTGAGAATTTGAGTTTACAGGCAGAATGGCAGATTCTTCTTCATCTTGGGGTCCATATATCTCCTCCCCTATTCCCTTGCCCCACATTCCGGTCTAGGCCTGCTGAACTGCTCCTAGGCCCTGGAGGGTATCCCAGGTGCCATCTTGCCTTTGTCTGGACTCAGTAAATGCAAGATCAACAGTTCATGGACAGAACTTTGGAATAGTCCTAATGCTGTACTCCTCTGGGTTTGGATGAGTTTGTGAACGTGATATCTCCTAGTGTCCTGGGGAAGCCCTCAGTTTATTCTAACTGCATGGATGGCCACTTGTGTGGGCAAAAAGAATGCAGGGAGTGTGGTACAGGAAGCAGGATAGCCCCTTAAACAGCTTACCCGAGGCTGCAGACAAACCTCTTTGGGTTTCCAGTGTTGGGGCACAAAGGAACCCTGGCAAGATCTCAGGAAGCCTGACCCAGCCTGGGGCCAATGCCTCTTCCTTTCTCTAGGACTGACGATGTTGCTCTAAGGCTCCCAGGTCCTGGACCCCCGGGGAGCAACACGCTTGCTGTGACCATTGAACCTCCGCTTTGGAGGCAGCTTCTCTCAGGACTTAGTCCTCTTGTTTCTCACAGTTTTTCTTTTCCTTGTCTTTCTTTTTCTGTTTCTCCTCCTTTCTCGCCTTGTCACTGGATGACACAGGGTGACGTTTAGCAATTTTCATTGACCAAGGACACTAGCGCAGTGGACAGGGTAGACTACAGTGACTTGGAGGAGAGGGCATGGTGTTGGAAATGGATAATTCCAGCACACTGGAATGAAATGAGGTTATTGATTTCATAATTAATTGTAATTGTAATTATAATTACAAGGAATTGATTATAATTCCCTGAAGTGTGAGGAAAACCATACTACTGAAGTACAGATTTTATGCACTGGAGAATACACAGTCCTTCCATCTAATTTTCTACAACTGTCATGACCCCCTAGGAAATCACAAACAGCCTGAGACTGGAGACATTCCGAGGTAATCAGAAATGAAGCCAAATTCACAGATTTAGGGTAGAAAAGACACCTGGAGCTTTTGAAGTCCCATGTAAAGTTCTTTGTTCTAAATAAAGAGTGACCTGTCAATGATTCTCAAAACTGGGTCAAACACAAACTTGGGCCTTTATGGAAAAGCCAGGGAGCAGAAGGGAAGCAAAGCTGGCAGGGCAGGACAGGATATGCCAAGGAGTGATGCCTCCTAGAGAGATCTGAAGCAAGTGCAGCCCTGTTCAGACACACTTCCAGGCTTTGTTGGGCTGTGAGGTCGTGGGTGGCAAGGCCCCTTCCTCCTTCATCGGCAGGAAAACTCTGCAAGTGCAGGCGCTCCCTCTGCTTCCACTTCCTTATGCTTGTCTGATATGGGCGAGGCGCTGCTGCAAAACTTCTTTACTCATAAGAGCCTTGCTGGCTGTAAGCTGAGTCTGTTCCCAGCTTCTAGAGTCTACTGCACCCTTGGTTCACGGCACCTGTCCTGCCTCTGTCTTCAGTCAGCCACAGCAGCTTGCGTCTTTCCTAAGATGCCCTTTCTCTTTGGCAGGTGGGAGTTGTCCCCCACCTTTCAGGATATGATTAGGTTGGGCCACCTTGATGCTCCAGGATCACCTCCCCACCTTAAAGTACTGAAACAATCATAAAAGCAAATTCTTTTTTGCCATGTTAGGTAACATTAGAGAATAAGTTAGAGAACGGGCATCTTGGGGAGAGATAAAGTTCTGCCTACATAGTCCCTGTGGCCTTCAAAGATTCGCATCCATCCCATGTGCAACACTCACTCACTCCTATTCCCAGACCCCCCAAAAATCTCATCCCATTATAGCATCAACTCAGAGTCTGAAAACCTCATCTCAGTCTCATCAGCTTGAAAGTCCTGAATCTCATCACTGAAATCAGGTGTGGCTGAGACTCAGCGTGAATCACCTAAGGCAGGGTGCTCTCTACCTGTGGACCTGTGAAACTTATGAAACAAATCATCTGTTGCAAAAATGTAAGTGAGGAGCAGGCATTAGGGGGACAGGTATACATATTCCAGTTCAACAAGCGAGAAAATAGGACAGGAGTCACTGGTCCCAAGCACTTTGAAACCCAACTGGGCAGCCTCATATTTCAGGGCTGGAGCCTAATCCTCTGGTTTCTGGATCCACCCGCCCTCTCATCATTCCTTTTGTAGGAAAACTAACACCTGCTTGTTTGTACCTGAGTAGATTTATTGGCCTATTTCCAGCATGTAGAATTAGGGGCCCGGTGGTCTCTTTCATTTCACTCATTTTATATCTTCTAGAACTTTCTGGGCTATGAATGTCAGGAGAAGTCACTCACTGGACAAGAGACTCAGATCTTTCTAAGAAATCTCTTTTCTGTTCCTGGTTTCTGCTAAAATACTGAAGGGAGCGTAATCTCTTATGTACTCTCGCTCTTTCCGAGGTTAGCAAAAAGTTTTTCAGCCACACCTGTGGCTTTTCTCTAAGAAACCCTTTCCTGACAGTTTTTAAGATTTAGAATCTTCTGCCATTTGAGTTGGCTGAAAATTTCCCAAATCAAGTCTTGTTTCCTTTCTTTTTTAAACAGTTCTCCCTTCAATTCCTGTCTCTTCCCTCAAGTTTTACCATAGCAGCAAGAAGAAAGTAGACCTCATCTACAACACTTTGCTTGGGAACATCTTCAGTTAAATATTCACGCTTATTCATCCACATTGTGGATGTGCCACTAGCCTTTCTGTCACGATAAAAGCCCCTTTCTGCTGGTTTCCAACAGCCTGCACCTCTGAGGCCACCTCAGCGACATCCTTAAAGTCTCCGTTTCTACTGATAGTCCGTAAATTTTAGGTCTTTAGGCAATTTAGGCTCCCTCTAGAATACTCCTCATTTCCTCTGAGCCCTCACTGACAGTCCTTCATACCCATATTTCTCCCAACAACCTGTTCAAAGCAAACTAAGCTTTAAAAACATCATGCTCCCTACGATTCTTCCAGTTTCTGTATCGTTTGAGTGCAAAGTCACTTCGACATTGTTCAAGTGTTTATACCAGCAGGACCCCATTTCTGTTATCCAGAGCTGTATTATCAGTTTCCTACTGCTGCCAGAATAAATTACCCCAAACCTGGTGACTTAAAATAACCTAGATTTTATCTCAAAGTTTTGGACATCTGAAGTCTGGTATAAGTCTGACTGGGTGAAAATCAGCAGGACGTGATCCTTTCTGGAGGCTCCAGGGGACAACCTGCTTTCTGCTCCTGGGACTGTTTGTAGAATTCAGTTCTCTAAAGCTATAGGGCCAAGCCCCTGGTTTCTTGCTGGCTGTAAATGGAGAGCTAGTCCCAGCTCTTAGAGGCTCTTAGAGTCTGCTGCATTCCTTGGCTTGTCTCCATCTTCAAAGCCAGCAATACTGGATCCACAGTGTGAATCCTTCCATCTCATTTCTCTGGCCCACCTTTTCCTTCCATTTTCTGCTTTTAAGGATTCATGTGATTACACTGGGCCCTCCTGGATAATCCAGGATGATATCCTCATCTCAAGGACCTTAACTTGAATCACATTTGCAAAGCCCCCTTTGCCACAAGGTGACTGTTTTGCAACCATCCCAGGCCGAGTAGGTTCCCTGTCAGTTCAGGCAGCTTAAAAGAGAAACTTGGAGCCTTTGGCATCATCCCCACAGATTTTTTAATAGAACGCAGGGGCAACAAGCCAGCAGGGAGACAACAGCTTTGGGCCCTCCTGTGTATCTCTATGTGCTTGCTCTTTCCTCTGGGCTGTCTCTGGCCTTCTCTCATGCTATCTTCCTCTCATGACTGTTGCTTGTCCTCTTGTAGCTGTTCTCCGCCATAGCTGTTCTGTAGCCATTCCGCCTTAGCCATCCCTGTGTGACGCCACCCTCAGAGCCTCAGCCCCCAGGGTCAGGTGTGCCCACTTACGCACACCCACACCATGCTTGGGTGTCCACAGTCAGGCACTCATGCTCATTGTCCACGCTCCCAAGAGCCTTCTTCTTTCAAGGCCACAGGTGATAGCCACAGGGACTAGTGGTGTGAAAGCCTGACCATTTCACTTACCCTGGAGTGACCTAGTCACAGGTTCCAGGAATTAGGATATATTGACAGAAACTTTTGGGGAAGGGTGTGAAAATACTCTGCCTATCACACTAATCAATTTTTATGGAGAACTTATTAAATACCAAATAATGTTCTAAGCACTTTACATATATCAACATGTTTAGTTTTCACACAAGACTGTAAGACAGTCCCTACTTTACAATAGTCAGAAAACTGATGCACAGAGACATCAGGTAACTTTCCCAAGGTCACAAAGTTCTTAGGTAGCCAAGCTGGGATACAAATGTTCTTAGCCAGTTTAATATATTGAATATATTATCTATCTGTCTATCTATCTATCTATCTATCTATCTATCTATCTATCTATATATCTAGTATCAATTCAATTCATGTACTTATGAATTGGAAACCTTGGAAGGACATGTGTCAACATGTTAAAGAAAGGTTATCTCTGATAATGGGATTCTACCGTTAATGTGAAGGGTACTTTGTGTATGTATAATTGAGGGTATTTTTCTGTTTTCCGAGTTTTTGAAATGAGTGTATGAATAAACTGAATAAGAATAAAAAGTTATTAAATTTGCTCAGTGAGAAGAGCAGAACAGTCACCATGCTCTGACCTGGTCAAACTGCTACGTCTGCCATTGAAGTCTTAGCACCAAGACACCAACAGAGGGCGCTGTCCACAAGCTTATCTGCACACTTACCCTGCTGGGAGTTAAATTACACCAGGCTCAGGTTGCAGAGTCCTGGATTTGTGGCCCCTGGCTAGAGGCCTTGGCCTTTTCTCTGGTTATCAACAGGCTGAGAGCTTAGAAAAGACCCAGCACTATCCAACTATATCCTCAGGACCACCCAGCACTGCTCCAAAAGACCTTCACAGAACTGTGAAATGATACTGGTTTTGTCTGGGAATGGTTTTATCAGGGAGGAATTATTTAGGATTCATGGGACCAGGTGAAAATGCCAGAAATGTCGTGGAAGAATGAAACTACGTCTATGTCTTCTTGCCCAGGTGACCCCATTTCTGGACATTCCCCAATTTTTTGTCTCAGTTGTTGGTTGCAGTGTAGGTGCATGATGTGAACCCACTGGAAAAAGTGGCCCAGGGCAGGCAATGCCGGCCACCCCACCCCATTCCCACATCCCTGTCTCAGGACAAAGAAGCCGAGAGGCACAGGGGGCCCCTGGGTGTGGCTTCCAGGGTCCTGACACTCACTCTGACTGTGGGACTCAATACCAGGACTTCAAGGGTGTTTGATAGCAGGTTTGGCTTTAAATCAAGCACATTTTGCAATAGGTCTTGTTTTTACAGATCAAATCATTTAATTTTCTTTGATTGCTGGCATTTGATTCTCTGGACTTGATGTCCAAACGTATGTAAACAAAATAAAACTATGGTTTACAGAGGGAAATAGAAAAAATAGAAAAAAGTTCTATCAGGGGAACAAAGGGAAATAACATGAAAAGCTTTGGCACATTTCTAAGTAGAAGTCAAGAAATTTGGCATGGTTTTTCCTTAAGCTCCAACTGAGACCTCCTTCCCCTATGTGACCCTTGGTATTTCATAACAAGGCTGGAGAACAGTGCACACACTGGCATGTGCTAACATGCGTGTGATCACACATGCATACATGCTTTCTGCCCTGGGCATTTGGGTGGCACTTACCAGAATCACACATCTAATTGATCTGCCAGTTCACCATGTGGTGCTAGGAAGTAATTACAGCAAGTCACTCTTTCAAGAGGCAATTCTCTGGAAATATTTAAATCTCTTTCCACTACCCTGATTACACTCTCCAAATTGGTCCAAACTGACCTTAAGACAAGGGCATTTCACTGGCACACAGGAGCTTGAGGCTGTAGAGTGGAAATTGCATTCTCATCTTGAAGAATACCCACTGTTACAGAAACTCAATGTTTGAACTCTCATGTATTAGCAGTATAAGCTATCAAAGCTTAATATGTTTATCCCATCTATTTCCTTGGCTTTAAAGGTAAGAAAAATATGAGAAAGAAAGAAAAGGACTTGTCCAAAGAAGTCTCTTCTCCCTGTTTGTCCAGGGAGACAGAGTTCCAGTGAAAAGAACTAGAATGGTCTAGTGGTATTTTGGGAGGATGGGGAGCAGGAGTACTTAAGGAGGGTGTGGCTGGATCTCCTACAGGGAGGAGGGTGGTGATGGGGCAGAGTACTCACTCCTCCGAGTTGTTGCACGTGTTGGTGTTGCTTCTGGCCAGCGGCCAGTCACTGCGGGGAGGCAGAGAGCACAGGTTGGGAATCTGCATTCAGTACCGTTGCTGGGGACCACCTGCCCCAGGTCAGCCTGCTGCCCCCACCCCCTGTCTCCAGGGCCTCTCCACTCTCCACACAGTTTGAAGAACAGAGGGTGCTGTTGTTACTGTGGAGGACAATTTTTTTTTTTTTTTTTTTTTTGGTGACTAGTTAACTCTGGTGAAAGCCTGGGGGAAGAGGGGATGAACACTTAGTGATACTAAGATTTCTGAATAACCAGGGATTAACTCTGTGAATCCCATTCAGCACCCAGGCCCCAAGTTTCACTCAGTTTCATTCAGTTAACCATAGAATCAGGCAGTGTGCCAGGCTCTAGGAGGGGCACAGAAATGCCTACACGTGCCACCTGGCTGGTGGCTCCTGACCTCCCCATGCTCTCGGGTGAGGCCCTCGAGCGCCTCCAGCACCAGATTGGACACATTCAGCTGAAGGGACAGTTTGTTAACATGGCAGAGGTCTGGCTCTGAAGGTGCACCTTCTCTCCAAACTCCGATCACACTAGCTGCTTCTATTTTGCAGGGTGAAAACAGACCACAGGTAGAATTGTCCCAGCTTTCATTATATCCTCCCCTACTTGCCACACCCTCATTCATCTTAAAACTTCTGGGTATGCCACCCCTGATCTTTGTGAGAATCTGGTAGAAGGAGGGATGGGTTTTGCCAATTTAAAGCTAAATTGCACAGTTCTCTGTGGGGACTCTACAGGGAAGGGTATCATCTCCAAGTGTTTGAGTGTCAGTGCAAGTTTTTGACACAGTTGGATTAAGAAATTCAGCTTGACCTCACAGAGCTGGAGGGCAGCTTGCCTGTCTGTGGTCACTAAGGACCCAGGGCTTAAGTGGCCCTGGGGATCGAAGCCAGTGACGGGTGACACTCTAGCCTGACCTTCAGAGCACCTAGTGCCATTTTGGTGCTTCTGCTTACCCTGCCCAAGTCTCCCCCCTCCCCACTGAACATGTGGCTCTGTTTGCTTATTCCAGGATTCATTCTGATCATCTGAACATCTGGCTCAGTTTTGAGTCCTCTGGGACTCAGAATTATGAGATTATGATGGAAACATTAGCCCCTGGGGTGCAGTGGCCCATGTTTACCACACTTCTGTGCCCATAATATCACAAGGCCAAGCCCACAAAACTAAGACCTGTTTCTCCACTTTGCTGGGAAAATTTGGTCTTGAAAATTCAAAGTCTTCCTCCTCCAGGAAGCCTCCTGATTGATCAATTACCATCCTACACCTTGCATTTATCTACTCACTCTGAACCTTCTACTCACTCTGACCAGGCGTGCCCTAATGAGGTTTCAACTCAACTCTCTACATCTGTTCATGCTGGGAATTGAACAGTCTATCACTCACCTCCTTTAGGTCAAGATTGTGGAGAAGGTAATTTGATCAATTAAGCCAAGGAAGTGTTTGCTTGCCCCAAAGGAAATGAACTGCTCTGACTGGCTTGCTAGGAAGCCTTTTTTCTCTCTCTTTCTCTATCTTCTCTTCTTTCTCAGCTGCCTTCTGTCTTTCTGGCTCAGCAGTGAGTGGCATGGGGCTCTGCAGTCCGGGAATTCCCTCACTTGGGACATCTGCCTGGGAACGCAGGACTCCTCCACACGTCCTGGCCAGCACCCAGGCCCTCCCCCGTCCCTTTCTCAAACGCAGGAAGCCTGAGTACCTGTAGCCCAAGCTCAAGTGAAATGCGTGCCAGAGAATACCTCTCCAGCAAAGCTTTGCATCTCTGCCAGCAATGCTCACCCCCCCTCCCCAGGGGAGAAGGCTAAATGTGGGTCACTAGCCAGGCATTTCCTTGGACTCTCATGTTTTATCTTAAATATGCTTGTACATTTTACAATCTACTGCATTATATATAATAAAAATAGCCCCTAACCCCTGCATAAATGCAGAAGTAAACCAAAACTCCAGGAAGCTGTCCTTTTCCTATGAGGCTTCATGACCTCACTCCCCAGGGGCCCTCACGTGTCCATTTGAGAGACCACACCTGAGACCTTCCTCTCATTTGATGCAAAACTAGATGACATTTTCTCTAGTAATTACAAAGAGACCGTCTATTCTGTAACACCCGTGCTTACCTTCTCCTTTACATCTTATAAATCTTGGTTTTCCTAGAGAATTTAGTCAAAAGAAATTTTCAAGCACTTTTTCAGAAAGTAGGTTCTGAGCAAGAGTCCACCCATTTGCGAGGCTGGGAGGAGGCCAATTTCTCTCCACATCTTACCTCTCCTCCCCTCCAACTACCCCATTGCTCCCAAGAGACTCCTGCTCCAGCATAACTGATTCAACCTGTGGTGGCTCAGTTGTCTCCCGGCTGACCAATTGCAGAGATGCCTCAAGAAGAAGAGGGGAGGGGAGGCAGCAGCTCCATGTGGGGTGGGAGGGGTCATGTCAGTCCAGCACCTGTGGATTTTCCTACATGTCCAGCCCAGACAGCACCGGCCACAGGCCTCCAGTCAGGCAGTGGGTGCTGCAGAAGGATGTTCAGAGCTGTTTTTCCCACCAAAGTGCAAACATGCTCCCCATTTCCCTCTTTACCCCCACTTTTGTGCTTACCCTGATCTGGAACATGGCTGGTTCCCCTTGAAAATTTTGATCAATTGAAATTGAGGCTAAATGGTTAAATTGGTCTCAGGCTCTAAAAGCACAAAAGAAGGAGAAAAATAACTTGTCTCAACTTCTTTCTGATACTTGTTTTTACAGACACAGCAGAGTCTGGAGGCTTAGAGACTAAAATTGAATTGAGCTCAAGGTCCTCTTGAGCCTGGAGACTGCAAACACAGGAGGTGGGCAACCAAGAGTGAGGGGCCTTTTGGATTTTTGAAACTAGCTGAAGAAATTTTTTTCATACCTGTTCATTTATGAACATCCCTATAACTAGCTAATGCTCTTCAGCCAAGCCCACATTTCGTTGCCTCATCCTATTTTTCACTCAATAAAATTTAACTCCTTAGTTTTCAACTGTTCTCCAAAAACCTATATAAACTCATCCCCTTTCTTAATTGGGGAGGTAGAATTGAGACTATCTCCTAGCAAATCAATTTTTGCTAAAGCTGAATTTTCTGTGAACATTGGATAGCAAACTCCATTGCTCAGTAACACAAATCCCAGAACTTCTTTTCTGGAAGAATTCATGCACACTGACCATAGTCACTTATATCCCAATACTGATGGTAGAAAAGCCTCTGTTTTTTAGCAAGATAAGTAACATGCACTTTAGGTTGCTGAAGAGGGACAGGTGAGACCCGCAGACCCAAATGAGTTTCTGAGAGCACTGATTCCAGGAGGGGCTAGCAGGAGCTGAGAAGGATAGGGTCAGTGTCAGAATATGGCAGGGCCCTGGTCACAGAGTCTCTTCTCTTGCAGATCACCTGGGATGAGGGGACTGCAACTTTCCCCCAGAGACACTTTTTTTTTTATTGTTATTTATGTCTTTTGCATTTTGTATTCCCCTTGGGTAGCCCACCACCAATTCACCCGTGATCCATCTCCATGGTCCCTTGTGTTCTTTTCTATTCCATTTTGTGCCCTTATCCACCCCCCCCCCCCCCCCCCCCCCCCCCCCCC
>PVIJ01018545.1:0-26062 GCA_004024925.1 Scalopus aquaticus
TAGCATTGAATCTGTAAATTGCTTTTGGTAGGATTGCCATTTTGATAATGTTAATCCTTCCAATCCATGAGCAGGGGATGCCTTTCCATCTTCTTGTGTCGTCTTCTATTTCTTTCAACAGAGTTTTGTAGTTTTCTTTGTATAAGTCCTTTATGTCTTTTGTTAGATTTATTCCTAGATATTTGAATTTTTTGGTTTCGATTTTGAAGGGGATGGATTTCTTAATTTCTTCTTCTTCAGATTGGGTGTTTGCATATAGGAAGGCAGTTAATGTGAGTTCTTTACCTCACAAACAAGATGGCAAAGTTTTGAAGGTAGGGACCATACTTTTTTTGTTACTCAGTACAGTCTTGACTACTATCTTCTCAGTGAATATTCATGAATGAAACATTACCTATTGTGTGCTAAATTCTATGGGAAGGACACAAAGGAAGGACTTTTTTTCAAACAGTGGGTGTACATACAAAACTGTAATATAAAATACTAATATGAAATGTAAATTACAAGGTGATTGGGTGTCATAAATGTGTTTGCTTATTGCAAACAATTTTTGTGTCTAAAATTTAGATCTGCAATAGTGTATTTACTTTGTGTTGATTGTTGGTAGGCAGAAATGTGAATGTATTTTTCTGGGTGTTTTTTGTGTGTGTGTGTGTGTGTGTTAGCATTTTTTTTCTTTATATTACAGTCTTGGCCCTTTAGTGAGTAAAGTCAAAGAATACCAGGTGGAGACCATTGTAGATACCCTCTGTACTAACATGCTTTCTGATAAAGAACAACTTCGAGATATTTCAAGTATTGGCCTTAAAACAGTAATTGGAGAACTTCCTCCAGCTTCCAGTGGTAAGTGAGAGTACTTTATTCTATTTCCTTTTTACATGTAGTTATTTCTGTTTTTTCTTTTATCCTCCTTGCCAGGGAAGAAGAGAGTTGTCCTACAAGACCTTTTAATCATTTACTTTTTGTGCACTAAAGGGCAAAAATAGTCTGGTGTCTTTATTTTTGCTTAAAAGTGAATTTATTTATTTATTTATTTATTTTTAAAGATTTATTTGTCTGTGCATACAAGAGCTGGGATGTAGACCAGAGGTGCAGGGCGGGTGAGATGATTCACCAGAGACATAGTGGGAGCAGAACAGGCGGATCTACTGAAATACACTGCTGAGGGGAGGAGAGGACAAGGCAGGAGAGGTCTGCTGCGCCATGTGGGAAGCTCCCTGGCCAGGGATCAAACTCCTGCTGCAGTGGCTGCTGATAGCTTGATAGTGCTGAGACTTAACCCCTGCACCACCAGGAGGTCCCCTCAATTTTTGATTTTAAGTGAATATTATTTTGATAAAATTTAAGTATCTACAGGATTACTAGCCAGTTCTGAAGGATTTTTATGTTGGGGCAAGATTTTTTATTATATGGATCATGACTACAGAATAGTTATGCCATTCTATACAATGAGGGAAAAGATAATCAAAACCATGAGTTGTTTCAGAGTAGCTATTTTTAGTATTTTGCTTTACACCAGTTTATGGTATAAAACAACATAGTTAAGACAGCGGTGAAATATTTCACAGCTGAGCTTTTTATAACTACTTGGTAACCAAGATATCTTTGAATTACAATTAATGTGGAAATTAACTTTTGCCCTCTGACAGAAGTAATGTAAATTTTAGAATTGGTCTTGACTACTAAGCTATTGGCTAGCATCAGCAAGCTAAAAGTTATCGTCTCATCTGCAAATGGGGTTAAAACTATTTTTTTCATGGGAAAATATAGATTGGTGATATTGTAGGCTGGGGATATAATTTTCACTCATTTCCTTAACAAATACTTATTAACCATTCACTATTATGTTAGATGATGCATGTATATTATTTTATTTCACTTAGTCTAAACATCAGCCATATGGGAGATCTTAATATGTCTGTTTTGTTGATAAAGAAACTGAAATTCAGGGAGATCAGGTTAATTCACCCAAAGTTTTGATTACCTGATTGGGTAACGATCCAAATCCATTTTAATCCAGAACTGAGGCTTTTCTCTTATGTGATACCAATGTTATTTTCCTCATACTAGTTAATTTCAATAAACTATTTCATTAACTTGGAATGTGTTTTACTTATAATTGTCTCATTGATACCTTTTTCCCTCTCTCACTGAAACATGTTTGTAAGTTCCACTGGTTCTAAAAAGTATTCTATTAATCACTTAGAATCTTCCTTTTACAGTGTCTTGTTCCATTTTTCCTCTCACTTGTCATTGACCGCATGGTCTGTTTTCAGGTAGTACTAACCTTCATTTATAAGACTGCTGGAACACAAACTATTTTATAATGGAATTATGGAATCTTTAGATTAGAAAGGATATCTTTAGATTGGTTATAATTTTTTTTAAGATACAGTGTTAATTGTTGGAACTCAGAATATGTATGGTTTTTAATTCACTGAAATTTAAATTTAGATTTTTCTTGTAAAGAACTCCAAGTAGAGAAAAAATATTGCTGGCTTTCCAGTATATAAGTGCATACACTGTAGTTGTACTGACTGCATAGCTTCACTCATACTAGGGTATGAAAATAGTTGTCCCGTGGTCTGCTGAATCATTGTTTCCTCTGCGTCATCTAATTCCTGAGAGTACTGTGTCTAATACATCATTTTATTGAAGAAAAAGCAAAACCTGTTTTCGAAATAACGTATTTTTCTGATGTGGATCTCTAGAGTCACTTTCATAATCAAGTTTAGAATTGTTGAATATTTGTTAACTGCCATGAATAGAAAGTGGGATTTAATATACTTGCTTTGAAATAATTACTGGTTTCTTACTGGTGTATGCAGGCTCTGCTTTAGCTGCTAATGTATGTAAAAAAATTACTGGACGTCTTACCAGTGCAATAGCAAAGCAGGAAGATGTCTCTGTTCAGCTAGAAGCATTGGATATTATGGCTGACATGTTGAGCAGGTAAATATGCCTATTTTCATTACTTTCAGTGTAAATACTATGTACATTTATTAAAAACTTTGCCATTCTGGTGAATATAATAAAATATTATGGCTGCTTTATGAATAGATATAGTTAAGGATCAGAGGAGAAATGAATTAATTATACTTAAACCATGTAATGTTGCATAGCAAATATGTTTTTTGTAGTTTTGAAAATTAATAAAATTTGTGAGTTTTGTTAGCACAGTTTTTGTTTTACATTATTCCTTTGTATTCTTGAGCAAAATGATCTACTTGGAAAAGATGTGCCGCTATGAGTTTCAAATTTTCCAGTTAAAATAATACTGGCAATCTTCAGTATTACCCCCACCCCCCACACAGAGCATGTTTTGGGGGGAACAAAAAGCTTGACTTTATATATAATTACTGCTTTTCTCCTTTCCTCTGGAAGTCAGACATGGTAAGATAGAAAGAGCTAAATGACTCTTAAGGGGGTAATAATCATAAAACTGTCAATTTCAGTTTAGAGCTTATTCTCTTTATTAGAAGTTATTATTTGTATGTTGTTTGTTATTTATTCACTTTGATTTGAAAATAATCAGGTACCTTTTGTGGTACATATTTATAGTAAGAGTGAAGTAATAACATCCTGGCATACAAATAGCTTGTATTTTAGGAGATAAAAACACAAATCTAAGGTACGATGTGACTCAATAATAATTGGGAATATAGTATTTCTGGGGTTTTAAGATGGAAGGATCAAGAAAGTTTGTTATGGAAGAAGTGGTATTTGAAATTAGTTTGAAAATGGGTAGAACACAAATGTCTGTGCCCAGGTGTAGGATCTATTAGCATAAGTTATCTTGGAGTTGGGAAGCATGGTATTGTAGTTTTCCAGAATATAGAATGAATGGGGGTGTATGGAAATCATTCTGATAGATTGGAGTCACATTAGAGAGAGTGAGGAATTTGTAACTTAATTTGGTAAGTAGTGAAAATTGAGTTAGTGGGTTTTTTTATCCCCATCCTGTGTGACTTGATCACTAGCACTGTCCTAGCATAGATGCTTGGATTCTGTTATTGAATGCATATATGAAATGGTTGATAAGATGGGGGTGGTTCTGACATGATCAATGAAATTTAATAGATATGCAGAGAAAAGATAGTAGAGGGGGGAATTGAGAGTTGTGATTTTGAGTGTTGCAAAAAGGAATAGTAGAGGAAAAGCTATCAATAAAGTAAATTTAGAGACCTGGGAAGGGGAAAAGTGACAAGAACATTTTCTTTTCTCTTTTTTAATGTACTTCCAAAAATAGAATCCCTAATGGGGATCATTGGTTTTCAGGGATACAAATTTCAAAACTGCATTCACTTAGCTCAAGCTTTCAATTGAATTGGCAGAGACAGAATGTAGTTTCTTTCTGAGTTTGGATTAGTGTTAGCTAAGTTTTTCTCTTTGAATACATTGGAATCAGAGGCCAGAGATTTCAGTTGTGCTCAGACTTCTTGAATTCATTTGTTTTCTTTTTTTTTCTTTCTTTTTTTTTTTTAAAGGCAAGGAGGACTTCTTGTTAATTTTCATCCTTCAATTCTGACCTGTCTACTTCCCCAGTTGACCAGCCCTAGACTTGCAGTAAGGAAAAGAACCATTATTGCTCTTGGCCATCTGGTTATGAGCTGTGGAAATATAGTCTTTGTAGATCTTATTGAACATCTGTTATCAGAGTTGTCCAAAAATGATTCAATGTCAACAACGAGAACCTACATACAGTGTATTGCTGCTATTAGTAGGCAAGCTGGTCATAGAATAGGTAAGATGGTTTAAGTATTTAAAAAAAAATTTTTTTTTTTTATTAAAAAAATGATAATGTGTAAAAACCAATATACTTTTCTTAGGTGAATACCTTGAGAAGATAATTCCTTTGGTGGTAAAATTTTGTAATGTAGATGATGACGAATTAAGAGAGTACTGCATTCAAGCCTTTGAATCATTTGTGAGAAGGTAAGTTTTTAAGATTCTAGTTTTCAAAGAAAAGTCTCCTTAAGAATAGAATAATTAAGATCTGGATTTGGGTGGATGAGGAGAAATGGGTTATCTTATTGACTGGAGTTTTGGAGTTCAGATGTGTTTTAATTAAATTCTTACTAAACAGTGACTGATAGATTGGTATTTGAACTGAATATCATCCCACTATTTTAAACAATGTTTTTGAAATGTTTCTTACTGTTATTTAAAGAACTTGGGGAAGGTATTTGTAATTATATTTTGGGTTAATTTAATAATAATATTTCCTAAGAGCACCAGGGTAAATTAATTATCTGGTTTGAACTGTCTAGTGGATTTCTTATCTTTTGGATGGTCTGTGGTCTCATCCTGTTTGCTAATGCAGTGATTCTCAATTTGGACATCTTGGTTCTAATAATAAAAACTGCATTTATGTACATATGTACTGGAAGGCCATACTGGCTGAGTAGCAAGTCCCTCCCGTCCCTGTCACCCCCCCCCCGTTTTTTTTTTGGTTAGCCCTGATAGCGTGATAGTGATAGCACAGTGCCTTGAGACTTAACTGGCTGTCTACCATAATCCCCTGACACTTAGGTTTTGAGAAGTAACTTTAGAATCAAATTGTTAAAAATCAAATATCGTGGTGTTTATTTTTGTCCTTATAACTTAGATATATCTTTGTTGGGTATGTTCCATCTTCTTAACATACTGCTAGAAGACCAAACTTGAAATGCATTTTCACAAGTAATTCTAGTTGCTAAAAAACATTCACCTGGGATTGGTCTTTTAGTCATATGTTGAGAACAGAAATACACATATTTCTCTCAATACAGGCGCACATTAAGTATGACATTGCATTTATTATAAGAAGTATCCTAACTCCAGAGATGTTAAGAATAGAATGACAGGAGGGAATTTGTCTTAAAATTGATTAAGTAAGTGTAATTTGAAGTGTAAAGTGTTTAAAACATGTAGTCAGTGAGAAAGATCGTGTCATTGATGTCAAAGAGGTGGGAACCATTTTGCTATGTTAAAGGGAAGAGAAAAATCTGGTAAAACAAAATGTGGCAAATAATCAAAGAGAAAAGTGCAGTTATTCAAGGCAACTTTTGTTTTTTTTTCTTCAGATGTCCAAAGGAAGTATATCCTCATGTTTCCACCATTATAAATATTTGTCTTAAATATCTTACCTATGATCCAAATTATAATTATGATGATGAAGATGAAGATGAGAATGCTATGGATGCAGATGGTGGTGATGATGATGACCAAGGTATTTCAAATTTAAAAGAATCTATTAAATTTTCATGAAAGACCCAGTGTTTATAGATGGAGGTGATTCCAACTGTACTGTTTTTTTTATGGCCAAGAAAAATGGAAATGGTCTTACTGTTCAGCAGTAGAAAGTTGATTAAATATGGGCATTCATGTATTGAACCATTTTGCAGCATTTTAAAAAATCATGCACGTTCTAGAAAAGATACTAAAGAAGTGGATAGGCTGAATGAAAAAAATAGGTAACAAAAATTGCTGTGCCCAGTTTTGTTTATTTTACATACAAAGAAAAAATGTTGGCTAGCTATTAACAAATGATTTTTTGTTTTTTCAAACATTTTATAAAGCGTTTTTGTAAATTGGGAAATGAATGTTAAAAACAGTTCCTGTTGATAGGCATATTCAAAATGGTTTGGGTTAGAGCAGTTTATACATAGTTACTTTAATGAAAAATATTGTTTGAGGTTCCATTTAAACGTTCTTGAATGACCTAAACATTTCTGAGGCTGCTAAGATTGATGTCATCAGAGCAACAAAATGTCACTCTACAAATCAAGGATGTAGGGGCTTATGTTTTATTTCTTCTGCTAGTATTAAAAGACTCCTAATAGATGTTTAAATGGGTAAGTTAGGTGTGTGGTTTGATTTCCTATTTTTTATAACTTTTAATTTGATTTTTGAATGAATTTATGTAATGATTTTCTAAAGTTGGTCATTTAATCCATCTTTTAAAAACAAGACAGGAACACTACAGTAGAAACGTCTCTTAACCCCATATACTCCTTTCTTTAACAGGTACTGCCCAATTTCACTTTACAGCAGAACTCCTCAAAAGAATGCTTTCCAATCTTTTCTTCCCCTTTTGTCTGGAGTCCAGTCTTCCATTATATAGATGACCAATAATCTCAGGTGTTTGACTCTTCCTGTTACTCAGTCTCAACAACATTTCTTTAACTTTTAGAATACAAACTTCTCCTGGTTTTCATACTATCTTTGTGATTCCCATTTCTCAGTCTTCATGCTGATTTTTCTTATCAACCTTAAAAAATTTTGGAGTATTCCATAGTTCAGTTCTTGTACTTCTCTGTTACATTCTTACATTCGTAATGATCTCATCTAGTCTCTTAGCATTAATATCAGTATGCTAAAGACACAAATTTTATCTTTAATTTATATCTTTCCTATGAATTCCAGGTTCATACATGGAGCTACTTAATTGGCTTACTACCTCCATGTCTAAACTGTCTTCTCCCTGACCATTCCCCATCCCCTGCTTGACCTGTTTCTCCTTTACCCTTTTCTGCCTCAGAAGGGCATCTCCAGTCTTCTGAGTCCCAAAACTTTGGGATTGTACCTGATTATTTTCTCTAATACATCTACCTCATCTAGGTGCCCATCTCAGGGCTTTCTCCTTCATAATCTGATCTCCCTTTTCAGCATTTTGTCTTCATTACACTGTATCACCTTCTGACCTGCTGTAATTATTTTCTTCCTATCAGAATGCAAGCTTCATGAAGACAGATTTTAATTTTAATCCTTTGCACTCGAGCGGCGCCGCTACGGTGCCCGGGGGTTTAATGCATCTACTCAAGTGGCGTGCCACTGTGGCGCCCAAGTGGTTTGGAACTCGATTTGTTTATTTCCAATGTGCGATAAGATATTCTTATCGAAGTTACTTTCGTGGACCACGCTCAGCCTGCGTCCTTAGCCAGTTCTTAGTTTAGCTTAGTCCAGCTTAGCATTGTGATACGTGTCCTGACAAACCAAGGCTGCATCTTGGGGATTGTTTTACTAAATATCACACAAAAACTAATTACAGAGTGTAATATTTAACAGATTTTGTTGTATTCAGTGTAAAAATAAATAAATTGGTGAAATTTTATTATTTGTATACGTTTGTTTGAGTATAAAATGATTTCAAAGTACCTGTAAAATGCTTCCCTAATATAGCTGAAATCGTGAGTTGCTGGTTCGCCCATGCGAAAAAGGCCTCAAGTGCAAAGGGTTAATCTTTTTGACTGCTTTATCCTTGTGCTTTAGCACAGTGCTTGACATGCAGTAGGCGAGACTCAATGGGTTGTATGAATGGCAGAAAATTCTAGCTTATAATAGGAATATCCTTTGAAAAAAGCAGTAGCAGAGTTATGTGCCAGGTTTTGATCATTGGCTTTTAGTGTATAACAAACCAAGTTCTTGATCTGCTTGGTTATTGGTATGAATTATATGTGATAAATACCTGTCATAGTTACTATAACTTATAAAGTCAATATAATTTCAGTGCCTAGGACATTTGTTAATTTCTTACATACTTTTACTAAAATTAATTTATCGAGGGAAATCCCATAGTTGGATTGTTACGGTAAAATTCACTTATCTGCTTTTAATTTTTTTTTTTTTTAAGATTTGTTTATTTATGCATACATGAGCTGGGGTGTAGGCCAGAGGTATTGCGGGGGGAGGGGTTGAAAGGATTCACCAGAGACAGAGTGGGGAGCAAAACAGGTAGAGTGGCTGAAATACAGTGCTGTGGGGAGCAGTAGGCGAGGCACCTGGTCTGCTGCGCCATGTGGGAAGCTCCCTGCCCAAGGATGGAACTCATGCAGTGGCTGCCTAGCTTCATAGTGCTGAGACTTAACACCTTGCGCCACCAGGGAGGCCCTGTCTGCTTTTTAATAGTCTTTATTTTGATAGTACTTTCTAATTTTTATTTAAATAGGTACTGGTGAATAAATCAAATGCTTAAGATTAGCAATGTTTGGTTGGATTTTCCTAAAATATGCTTAGGTATGATCAAGTAGGCCTTAATTTCTAAGCCATGACTGGATACATTCAGTGCAATCTAGCTAACTGGAAAATAGGCCAATTAATTGATAGAATCTTTTTTTCTCTCGCTCAAGACTCATATCAGGGCCAGTCTTTGTTGTCTAAGAATAACAAAGTTATTTAGACCGTCCTGAGAGCTGCTAATGTATTTGCCATCCCCCTAACTTCGTGTTACTCGGTTGATTCAACTTTATGGTGTTAAAAGAACATACAGGAGTGTGAGGATCATGTTCTGTTGTTACATGGATGTAACTAACCTTTGCATCTGAGTTCTAGTTTTTAGATTTCTCTGTTGTGGTGTAAGAGAAAAGTTAGAAAACCGTCTTAATTATGAAAATCAGTTCATGTTCTATACTAAACAATGAGCTTTTGATTAATAAATTAGTAAAATAAAAATTTCTTTTTAGGGAGTGATGATGAATACAGTGACGATGATGATATGAGTTGGAAAGTGAGACGTGCAGCTGCTAAGTGCTTGGATGCTGTAGTTAGCACAAGGCATGAAATGCTTCCAGAATTCTACAAGACCGTCTCTCCTGCACTGATATCCAGATTTAAAGAGCGTGAAGAGAATGTAAAGGCAGATGTTTTTCATGCATACCTTTCTCTTTTGAAGCAAACTCGTCCTGTGCAAAGTTGGTTGTGTGACCCTGATGCAATGGAACAGGGAGAAACACCTTTAACAATGCTTCAGAGTCAGGTTAGTTTGAAAGTATGTCCTTGATCATGATGGTAAAGGTGATGCTTTTGAAATTGTTTTTATATGGAAATGTGAGCTTAAGAACATCTTTAGAAAAGCAAAAGTTCTGGGATATGTTTGTATGTAGTTAATTTCTGGTCATATTATGTTACTTGTAAATTTTTTATTCTATTTGGTGTTCTTGATTTAACAGGTAAAGAACATTAAAATAATATTAAGATTCACTGATCTTTATTTTTGATATTAATGGAGAAGTCTGAACTGTGGAGTCAGATTACTTGTGTTCATAGCTGGCTTCACTCCTAGTTTACCTGTGTGATTTTGGACAAGTTATTCAGCCAATTTTTAAGATTTTGTTTTTTTCATGTGTAGTAAGGGTTTATTTAGAACTGTCTAAGCATCTTATATCTTGTAAAGTGAGAGATGAGAAGATCTTTGTAAGCATTTAAGCATTGTGCTACCTCAGTACTTATAAATGCCAACTCTTGTAAATAAAATACCTATTTTTCACCTTAGGGCATATTATCTTCTAATATTCTTATAATATTATCTTCTAATATTCTAAACTTTAGATCTATATTTATTTTGCTAGGCTTTTTCTTATTTGTAAACCTTAAGGCATCTCTATGGTATACATATTTTTATAGATTACTAGATGTTGAAAGGGACTAAACCAAGGGAGGGACATGCGTATGCCACATGTGTCTTGTTCTTAGAACAAATTTTAAAACTTAGGATGAATTTATTTATAAAGGTGAACTTTGAAGATTAATTATAGAATGAAATAAGATCAAGTGTATGGTAGACATAAGCCAGCAAGTAAGTAAGTGTAGAGATGTCAGAGAAAATCACAGGGAATTCTGATGATGCTGTGGAGATTAGATGTCAGTTGTCAGCTTCTGTCTCCTGTTCTTCAAATTATTTGCATTGTATGTGTCTATTCTGGTAACCATAACATTTATTAGTAAATAGCCTGTATATTTTACCAATTAATAACACATTGGAAAGATTAGGACAAATGTCTTTAACTCAATACCCTGCTGCTGGTAGCTCTGTTTGAAGTGAGGTTGATTTCATTGTAATAGTAAACTAATAAAGATCTATTAGTTCTTCCATAATTTTCTTTTCTTATTTGTGCTTTTCAAAATACTTTATTTATAATTCGTACTCTTAAAATTTTGTTTAAAAATTACTTTATTTGGCTTGATTTCTCTTTAGCCTTGCACGTTTCATAATTTAAAATCAAGAAGACCTTTGTTGCTCTGCTCTGTAAAAATCTAGTGATCACTTTTCTCTGTTATAAGAGAACATATGTAATAGATGCAGCAAAGTTTGTATCGAACAGTCTTGCTTAGCAGTTAGCAGAACTAAGTATTTAATAAAAAAAGATGAATTCTTCCACTTCTCCTTATCTCCTATAATTTGTGTTAAGTAGAAGTACCAGTAGCTTAACCAGCTAATGAGTGTGTGATAATTACAGGTTCCCAACATTGTTAAAGCTCTGCACAAACAGATGAAAGAAAAAAGTGTGAAGACCCGTCAGTGTTGTTTTAACATGTTAACTGAACTGGTAAATGTATTACCTGGGGCCCTAACGCAGCACATTCCTGTACTCGTACCAGGTATGGAAAAAAAGTTAATCACTTTGACTTACTGTAGATTTTATTAAAATTTAGATAAGTCAAGCAATCGTTTCCTTCAAAAGGAAGCTTTCTGACAGCCTAATTTGTACACAGAACTAATTTTTTATAAAAAAAAAGGCCTTGAAAACCTAAAGTTAGAGGCTTGCAAAATAAAAAGTTCAAAATCATGCAATTTCTACTAATTCAGAGATGATATGGTAAAATGGAAACTGGCAGTATTTTAGGGGGCTAGTTCTTAATTTTGTAAAAGCATTATAAAAATTAATATTTTTGGTTGGCTTTTTAGGAATCATTTTCTCACTGAATGATAAGTCAAGCTCTTCGAATTTGAAGATTGACGCCTTGTCATGTCTATATGTGATCCTCTGTAACCACTCTCCTCAAGTCTTCCATCCTCACGTTCAGGCTTTGGTCCCTCCTGTGGTGGCTTGTGTTGGAGACCCTTTTTACAAGATTACATCTGAAGCACTTCTTGTTACTCAACAGCTTGTCAAAGTAATTCGTCCTTTAGATCAGCCTTCCTCGTTTGATGCAACTCCTTACATCAAAGATTTATTTACCTGTACCATTAAGAGGTTAAAAGCAGCTGACATTGATCAGGAAGTCAAGGAAAGGGCTATTTCTTGTATGGGACAGATAATTTGCAACCTTGGAGACAATTTGGGTTCAGACTTGCCTAATACACTTCAGATTTTCTTGGAGAGACTAAAGAATGAAATTACCCGGTTAACTACAGTGAAGGCATTGACACTGATTGCTGGGTCGCCTTTGAAGATAGATTTGAGGCCTGTCCTGGGAGAAGGGGTTCCTATCCTTGCTTCATTTCTCAGGAAAAACCAGAGAGCTTTGAAACTGGGCACACTTTCTGCCCTAGATATTCTAATTAAAAACTACAGTGACAGCTTGACAGCTGCCATGATTGACGCAGTTCTAGATGAGCTCCCACCCCTTATCAGCGAAAGTGATATGCATGTTTCTCAGATGGCTATTAGTTTTCTCACCACACTGGCAAAAGTTTATCCCTCCTCCCTTTCAAAGATAAGTGGATCTATTCTCAATGAACTTATTGGACTTGTGAGATCACCCTTATTGCAGGGGGGCGCTCTTAGCGCCATGCTAGACTTTTTCCAAGCTCTGGTTGTCACTGGAACAAACAATCTAGGATACATGGATTTGTTGCGCATGCTAACCGGTCCAGTTTATTCTCAGAGCACAGCTCTTACTCACAAGCAGTCTTATTATTCCATCGCCAAATGTGTAGCTGCCCTTACTCGAGCATGCCCTAAAGAAGGCCCAGCTGTAGTAGGTCAATTTATTCAAGATGTCAAGAACTCAAGGTCTACAGATTCCATTCGTCTCTTAGCCCTACTTTCTCTTGGAGAAGTTGGGCATCATATTGACTTAAGTGGGCAGCTAGAACTAAAATCTGTAATATTAGAAGCTTTCTCATCTCCTAGTGAAGAAGTCAAATCAGCTGCATCCTATGCATTAGGTAGCATTAGTGTGGGCAACCTTCCTGAATATCTGCCGTTTGTCTTGCAAGAAATAACCAGTCAACCCAAAAGGCAGTACCTTCTGCTTCATTCCTTGAAGGAAATTATTAGCTCTGCATCAGTGGTGGGCCTCAAACCATATGTTGAAAACATCTGGGCCTTATTGCTAAAGCACTGTGAGTGTGCGGAAGAAGGAACAAGAAATGTCGTTGCTGAATGTCTAGGTAAACTCACCCTAATTGATCCAGAAACACTCCTTCCACGGCTTAAGGGGTACTTGATATCAGGTGGGTACCTTGGTTTTTCTTAAGCAATTTCCCTTGAAGGATGCCTAAAGAAGAACTTAAAATATTTCTGTATCTTGTTATATGTAGAAGCCATTGCCTTATGTTAAAATACGGGATTATGTCACATGGCATATTTAAAAATATAAGGAGTAATTAGATAATAGTTAAGTTCGTTCTAATTACTAGTGTTACTATATTTTAAGGTTAACTCTTTGATCTTAAAATGTGGAAAACACAGATGTCTCTAGTAGCTTACTAGTACTAAATGTAGTACTAAAGCTGGTGACCTTAAAGCTCAAATTGAAAGATCGTGGAGTTTTAGATTTTCCAGTGTCATCTTTTAGACCATGTAGAAGGTGATAATAGCTGATTTTTAAAACAAGCACAATTTAGTGGTTATTAACGTTTTTTGTGGATTTAACCAGTCCTTTTTTGTGACAACTACCTCTCCCACTACTGCTTTCCCAGACTTAATTCTTCCCATAAGGAATTGTTTCTTAAGAAAACAAATAGGATTTTGTTTCATGAGGTCAGTAAACTTTGCTCCATTAGTAATCTGAGAGCAATGAGAAAGACCCCTTTTGATCAAAGAGAATATTAAGGAATTGAGGACATTAGTATTAGTTGAAGCAGTTTGAAAAAGATAAAGATGTAGGTGGATTTTGGTGGGCTTATATATACCCAACAGACTTAAATTTATTTTTTATTTAGGCTCATCATATGCCCGAAGCTCAGTGGTTACAGCTGTGAAGTTTACTATTTCTGATCATCCACAACCTATTGATCCGTTATTAAAGAACTGCATAGGTAAGTGGAAATGAAGATCAAACATATTAATTAACTATTTAATAGTTAATTGTTTAAAAAGCTAAAGCTAATTTCAGTAATGATATAGCAACAAGGAATTAAATGCTTTTAAATTAAATTAATTTAATTTTAAATTAAATGCAAGGATCTCAATTGTTTCCTTTAAGTTCCTTTTTTATCATCACTTAGTTTGAAATTGTTTTAGATAATTTTGCAATTAAATGACATTAGTAAATACACTAAGATACCTTTAGAATCAGCTGAAAATTTCTTATTTTAGAGATGACCTAAAATAATTAGTAGATAAAGAAGTATTTGACTTACCTGACCAGTCT
Source organism: Scalopus aquaticus (assembly GCA_004024925.1). Classification (NCBI taxonomy): domain Eukaryota; kingdom Metazoa; phylum Chordata; class Mammalia; order Eulipotyphla; family Talpidae; genus Scalopus; species Scalopus aquaticus. The sequence continues at coordinate 14,302 of PVIJ01018545.1, forward strand.
GAAGTTTCCTCCCAGATATCCCATTCGATTTTTTAGGGCCGCAATTTCTATTACTATTTCTAACTCTTCAGCTTCCAGGGGAATTGTGGGCTTCCATTTGTAAGATGGAAACAAGCTAAGAATGAAAAAGCATTGGTTAGAGCTAATTTTCAGAACTACGAGGAGATACCCAACTTTTAGGATTAACTTTCATGATTTTATTTCTTTCCTCCATTTTCATCATTAGGTCTTCCTAGAGTTGGTAGTGACTAAAAACCTGCAGAACTCAGTTTGGTGCATTCTTCACAACAGAAGAATGGAGATGCCAGCAGAGAAGATAGAGGCATATGGCAAAGGAGCTTTGCAGTTTCATGCCATTCTGTAGTGGGCCAGAAAGGGGAAAAAATATAATTTCAAGGAACTGTGGAATGGAATTACTGGAGGACATAGGCATTAATGGGCACTGTTGTTCAGAACTAGAAATAGTTCAAAAAAGTCTTCCATTGGGAGATTCTTGCTTTTGTTTACCACACTTTTTTTTTTTTTTTTTGGTGTTTGTTCGTGTTTCTGTTATACGAGATAGAGCAAAGGAAGAGACATGTACATTCTGACAATAGACTGTCCCGGTTGATTGCAGTCTACCAATGTGTATCATTGGTATAGTTAGAGCAATCAGATTATTCTGTTCTCACTGAATTGTTACATAGGTCATTATTTTGTGACTATATGAACATTAGAACCACCAAGGAAGCTTTTTAAAAATTGAAATTTCTAGACCAAGGCATTGGGTGCTACTGATCCTAGTCTGTATTGTCATTTGTCCATAATACCAGCAATATTTTGGAACATGCATATTTATTCTGAAAGCAGAGGCATAGTTTATTACCGTTTTACTGATTCTAAATAGATGGAAGTTTAGTATTATACATTTAAATTATTTTTGAACTCAAGGTAGTTTTTTAAATTCAGTACAGGAACTTTCTTGGGTGGTCAGTCTTGATTTACCCATCCAATGTATTTACTTCCTCCCATATTTTCAAATGGCTGTGTAATACAGTCAAGTCTTTTTGACACTTCTTTTTCCCTGTGTATTCTAAGATTGCTGCAGGTAAGGTTGTGATTGCATAACGTTGAATAAATAGCTCCATGTGAATACCAGGTATATATCGGACACTGTTCATTAATACACTTGCTACCTGTTCTGTTTAGTAACCCTAAAAATTTTTATAATATTCATACACTGGAAAATTGAGCCTCTTTCCTAAAATAACTTGCTAAAATTCATACAGTTAAGCAGTGGTTTGGATTACCATCTGTGTTTCTTTAAGTATATTTCTTCCACATATTTGCAAGCATATACAGACTTATTTTTGTTGTTAAAGTGGCAAAGTGCTTTCTTTAGCTATTTGTCCACTATTAGGTTTCAAGTTTAGTTTCCTCCTTTTGTTTTCTTATTCTTTTACCAATTTACATGTTTCTTGTTGATGATAGGAATGAAAAAGGGGCTTGGGAAGCACATTTTTCTCTTTGCATTCTGATAACAAATATGTAATTTTACAGTGTTTCATCTTTATCAAGTGGTAGATCTGTCTTCACTTTATTGTATTTTAAATTCAATTTTTCATTACTTTTAGTACAAATACTAATTTTGAACTAAAGATAATTATTCATGTTACTAATCCGTGACTCTGACTTTTCTGTGCAACGTACCTCTTTAGAAAGTCTATAAAAGTAATTGGGGAACTTTTGGGACTCTGACTCTCTACCCTCTGGTTTATAGGTACTGCGGTAGTTATCATCTGAATCCACTTAGATTTAGACATGATAATTTGTGTGCTACCAAAAGAAACTGTGAAGTTCACTTAGTATTTCATCATGTTCTATGATAGCCTTTAAATAATTGTCAATTTAGAAAATAGATTTTAAGCTTCCCATAATTGTATGTTGCTTCTTTTATAATTTTTAGGTGATTTTTTTTCGTTTAATTGTATATATTTTACGTCATTGTTCATTTGTTTTAATTTTTTAGGTGATTTCTTAAAAACATTGGAAGACCCAGATTTGAATGTAAGAAGAGTAGCCTTGGTCACATTCAATTCAGCAGCACATAATAAACCATCATTAATAAGGGATCTTCTAGATACTGTTCTTCCACATCTTTACAATGAAACAAAAGTTAGGAAGGAGCTTATAAGAGAGGTAAGTTAGATTACAGTGTTGTTTTTATTTTTTAAGAATTTTTTCATCCATGCATACAATGCTGGGGTACAGGCCACGGGCGTGGGGCAGCGAGGGGGTTCACCAGAGACAGAGTGGAGTGGGGAGCAGAACAGGCAGATGGATGGAAATACACTGCTGAGGGGAGCAGCGGGTGAGGCAGGAGAGGTCTGCCACGCCATGTGGAAATCTCCCAGGCCGGGCATCAAACTCTGCGTCGCTGCTGCCGACAGCTCCACAGTACAGCGCTTAACCGCTGCGCCACCATGGAGGCCCTAGATTACAATGTTTTTATCTGCACTTTTCTTTTTACTATTTAACTACATCTATACATTGCTTTGTTTCAACAGGTAGAAATGGGTCCATTTAAGCATACAGTTGATGATGGCCTGGATATTAGAAAGGCAGCATTTGAGTGTATGTATACACTTCTTGATAGTTGTCTTGATAGACTGGATATCTTTGAATTTCTAAATCATGTTGAAGATGGTTTGAAGGACCATTATGATATTAAGGTAAGAGATTTGTGTCTGTAGACTCTTAAGATAATTTTGCTATAATGATTATCACCCTTGAAGTTTGCTCCTATGTATTTGCTCTTGTGAGAAAAATTGCTTTGCTTGTCTTGATTTTAGTGTGCACTATAAACTAATAGGCAAACATAATAGTGAAACAATGTTAAAAAACAGTGACATACAGGAGAAATCCAGAAACATTTTCAGTGAAGGAGGAAGTAAAATCTAAGGGAATAAAAAGAAATAGAAGAAATTCCTTTTGGCTTGTCTTAACTACAGTTACCACCTACAGAGGGTTTTCTTTGTTTCCCACCATTTGCTTGGCTTATTCTCTATGGCTGTCCTTAGGGTTGTTCTGCATGATAACTGTTTACCTGAATGAAGTAGTTTTTGTTTTCTAATAGAACATCAAGATTTTTGTTAAAGGGTAACATTGGGAGAATTGTTTGCAGATACACAAAGCAATCTGTATAGAAGCTACCAGAGAGAAATCATCCCACTTCTTAGGCTTAGAGAATGAACTCTGCTTATGGCTGCTCTTTGTTTCCTTTGTTCGTTTCTGTTTTATATGTTTTTGGGGTGGCTTTTTTAATTTTTATTATGGTTCATACAATTAGCTCTGAATTGTTTGAGATAAACTATTTCTAAAGAATGAGTATATTTCATGGTAAATCTAATATATTCTCACTTCCCATTATTCAATCCTTAAGAATTCCATTAAAAAAGACTGAAAATTGATTAATTTATCACTGCGTCATCATCCAAATTCAACCCATCATCTCTTGCCTGAAGGCTCATCTGTTTTAAATATGAACCATGAAAGGGTGACTTGAGAAATTAATTGCATTGTCTCTCCCCTACTATTTCATTCGTGGTTTTTTGTTAAGCAGGGTAAAAACTAGTTGGGCTGTAATTCAGCCACACTATCAGAACTCTGAATTTTCATGTTTCCTTATGTTTTTGTTACCTGACCTTCTCAATTCAATGGAGAGAGCCCCCCAAAGTAGTAACAGTATCTTCCAATTTAATTGTGTAGTTTATAGTCTTAACACTTTGTGGTCTGCTCACGTATTAGTACGTGTTTTTGTCACCAGTATCAGGTGGCCACTCACGTATTAATACGTGTTCATCTAGTCTCTGGTTTTTCATGCATGGTGGATTTATTTGGAACTATTAGGAGCTATTTCTTTGATTGTACTCAGTCTAGAAGCTTTACACATTGTTTTGGTGAAAGTGTAAGGTGTTTTATGAGAGATTACAGTTTTTTAATATCCAGTCGTTCAGGAGTTGTGTTTTATTGAATGCTTATACCATTCATGCGGTGGCACAGAAAATGGCTGGCCCCAAGGGCTGGTAAATTTAAAGGGCACCGGCACATAAAGTGTTACGAGAAAAAAAGAATATGGCTTACTGGGCTTTATATGGATTAATTAATTACCAAGACTTTTTGTTTAAGGAAAATCTGCTAAGTCAGTGGAAGTTAGATTATAAAGCTTTTCTCCGACTATGTTTTAACTTCTGTTGCATATGAGCTTTTTTAAAAAAACTGAGTCCATGGATCCTGTCTTTAATGAGGTTGAAGAATAGGAATATTTCAAAAGTTCTCAGCTCTCATGTATGGCTAAGATTGAGAGCCACTTCTCTGGTTCTGTACTCTAGGAACACATTATAGGTAAGTTTTCACTAGTACTTACAACTAAAATTCCTCAGATATATTTGAGACAAATCTTTAATTCCAAATGACAGATGACATTAAAGTGAAACTTTATTGTGTATGCTAGTCATTTTCATTTTAAAGCTTTGTCAGAATTTGGAATTTTCTTTTAGAAAATAATGCAAAGTCTGAGTTTTGTCTTTTTCATTCCTAATAGATGCTAACATTTTTGATGTTGGTGAGACTCTCCACTCTTTGTCCAAGTGCAGTACTGCAGAGATTGGACCGACTTGTTGAGCCATTACGTGCCACATGTACAACTAAGGTAATCATTGATAGATCAGTTTAAGCCAAACTTGATGCATTCAGGATTCCTAGTCAATTCTGTAGTTTCCCAAGTGTGTAACCACGCAAGCACCATATGTAACAGTTGGTTTTAAAAGTTAAACCAGTTGAATGTGGATGTTTTAGAAAACTTAGCACTGTTAAATGCTAGTTTTGTTTGCTTGTTTGTTTGTTTTTAAGTACTGCTATGGATGGGTAAAGTGTGATAGTGCCCCAAATATGCCCCTTAGTTCTGGTGGAGTAGGTAGGTGGAAAGTCATAGGTTTCATAGATTCAGAAGGTGCTACAAAAGTAATTAAGGCACAGAGTTGTCTGTTTGTGGAGTAGTTTCTTGTTGGAGACCAAAGCAGAACTTGCTTTAAAAAGGTAAGACTCTGGGACCCAGTTTCACCATGATGACTCTTTTTTATAATGAGGTTTTACATAAAAGGTCCCTTAAAAGAAAAAAGGAGTCAACTGTTGCCAAAAAGCTTTAACATAGATATACTTACACTTGAAGTTTAATGTGCCTTTGGACCTCTGAAAGTAGTTTTCCTTAATTTCTATGTGTTTAAATTTTGTTCCTGTAAGAGCTGGCTTTTATAGTGCTTAATACATATTTATTCATGTTACAGGTAAAGGCAAACTCAGTAAAACAGGAGTTTGAAAAGCAAGATGAATTAAAGCGATCAGCCATGAGAGCAGTAGCAGCCCTGCTAACCATTCCAGAAGCAGAGAAGAGTCCACTAATGAGTGAATTCCAGTCACAGATCAGTTCTAATCCTGAACTGGCAGCCATATTTGAAAGTATCCAAAAAGATTCATCATCCACTAACTTGGAATCAATGGACACTAGTTAGATGTTTGTTCAATATGGGGACCATTTCTTTGACCATTTGATGCACTGAATTGACAAGTTAATCATAAGACATGGAAAGAGAAGTGTTTAAAAGCTTCAAAATGTTCCACTTTTTTTTCCTTCATGGGGACTGTTTGGCTTTCTTCCATTGTTGTTTTTGTAGCATTTATTTCAGAAATATGTATTTCCATAATCCAGCGGTTGTAAAACCACTAATGTTTCAGTGGTTAGGGCAACATTTAAAATGGGAACTAAAAGTTAGATTTTATGGAGTATGGAAATATAGGGTCCAGTATCTATTTGCCCTGTAATGTTTAGGATTAAAATGTTAAAATTTTGTGACCACGAATTTCTTTCTTTTATAAATTGTCTTATTTAAAAATCAAAAATTCTGCAAGACAAAAACCATGTTTCTTTTTCTTGTATGACTTTGTTTCAACCACATAAATTGATTTTTAGCTGGCAGACAAGATATCTGTAAGATTTGTTATATTTCAGAGGATTTGGCAGTTAAAAGAAAATGGGTGTCATTTTTTTAAGTACAGGGATTAATGATGTCCCTGCTGCACACTAATTTTGCATGAGCAAGTTTACAAATATGTATTGTCTGTAAAGCAGCATGTGCAGATTATTCACAATACAAAAGTTAAAAATAAGTATTGTATTAGTGCAATTTTTAAGATATTTATTTTTGCACAGAAACCATATCTGGAGAGAGAGAGGAGTAAATTTTTGAAACTTTGGTTTTATTAATGCCAGTGTGAATTTGCAGATGTTTTCAGCAAATCAAGTCATAGCAATTTGCCACGTTTTTCTATTATAAATTTTCGTATACATTTAAATTTCGAATATTTAAGTACTTGATTTTTTTGAGTTAACCCATTTGTTTGTGTGTGTTTCCACCTAGAAATTCTTAAAACCAGATTTTTCTTTCATTCCTTTTGGATTTCTACATTCCTTATGGAAGGATACAAATACTGTGTATGCTTTTGAATTTTATTTTTAGGAAAATTCTCAAGCTGGCTATCACAGGTTTGTTAGCTAAAAATAATATCTTTTTTCTTTAGTTAGATTCCCCCCTTTTTTGTCGAGCTAATTTACATATTGTATTTGATAATTGTTGACTGTATTTCCTGATTAAGGGGTCTGTGCTGTGGGGAAGCAAAGGTTTTTTGCAGTACCTTACATAATAGTTAAAATTTTATTTAACATATCCTTCAGTGATTTCATTTCACACTGTAGCCTCTTCAAATTTGTGGTGCTCCTGTAACAGTAAGAACTAACTTCTGAAATAAAAGACATCTCCTAATGCTGTGCAAACATAGTTTACATGTACTGAAGGAGGCAGTTGTTAAATTGAGTGACCAATCTTAAGCAATCAGATATTTGAAAACTGCACCCTTTATTTTTGAAACTGTGAATTAGAAATACTTTTCTTGCTGTATTACTTACCTGCTTTAACATCTGCATATGCAGTGATTTTAATCATTTTAACATACTGTGGTTATCAGATTAATAGCTTATCTTCTAGTGTTCAGATGATAATGCATAAAACATCACCAGTGAGGATTTTGACTAGTACATTGACATGGAACGTTACATGAAGTGGGTGCCATTTCAGAATGTGGCAGGTGATAATCTTATGCCATAATTTGCATAAAATTGTAATAGAAATTTATTTTGAGATGTTAGTATGTTATGTATTATGCATCACCGTGGTATAGATGTTGTGGATATATTTTAAGTATTTGGTTACATGGTTTCACAATAAATTACAATACTGCAGGCTCTAGGACCAAATAGGAGACTGACATGCATATGTTGTGTGAATGTCTTAGTTAATTGTGTAAAGTGAAATCCAAATACTTTTCATGTATTGGATTTTTTCTCTCCTCCTTACTCTCCCTCTTTTTTTTTAAACTTCCAAGATGCATGGTTTTTTTCTTTTTGAGCCTTACAAGATAGCCAGTTTTTTAAAATATAGCTGAAAGTCTATCTTTTGAAATACAAAAATAGATTCTCTTCCTTTCTAGTAATGTTTTTAGTTTTTATATATACAGTTTATTAATCCTTGAACAATATGGGTGTTGCCTTCATGGGTCCACTTATATACAAATTTCCTTGTAAATAGGTGACTTACAGTATTGATAAAATCAGGACAGTATTGTAAATGTATTTGCCCTTATGATTTCTTTATTATTTTCTCTAGCTTTATATAGTAAGAATACAGTATACAGTACTTAAAACATACAAAATATATGTTAATTGACTGTTGATATTTTCTGTAAGGTTTCCAGTCAACATTAAGTTTTTAGTAGTTAAACTTTGGTTGGAGTCAAAAGTTACACATGGATTTTTGACTAATCTGGGATCAGTGCTCTTAACCCCATTTTTCAGTGGTCAACTGTATATATAAGCACGTTAAATTAGCAACAGAAGAATATTTAGATTATACATGCTGAGTCGTACTGATTAAATCTGTACGTTGATTGTTGATTTCCTGATGATAGCATGGGAACGGGAAGGTTTAGAGTCCAGAGTCTGCCGCACATACTGCTTAGGTTAAGTATTACAAAGCTCTGCTTAGTAACTTCCAATATGTAGGTTTTGCTGGAGATCTAATAGAAGGTAACTGCTGGTTTTCTTGACATTTAAATCTGCTTGATTTTTTTCTAGAAAGGTTAACATGGTGTTGAGTTTTGAGGCCAGGTAATTTTATGAAACTAAAGCAGAAAGGCAATTTGGTGTGGTAAGGTCTAACCTAAAAAGTTATGTATAAAATTAATAGCACTGGTAATTTTTAAAATGGTGATTATGTATTCAATAATAACTAATGCTATTTAATTTGGATTCTTGGGAATTCGAATTCTTAAAAGGGATTGGAGTATGGTGACTTCATCAAATGCTTTGAATATTTTTATATAACCATAATTAAGTAAATCCATTATTTTTGCACTATTGTTAAGGTAAATGATAAATAATGTAGGGGCATAGCTAACCAAGTCTAAGGGATGTACTGATATATCTAGCTCAGTCTCATATGTGAATATGATTGTGTAAACACAATTGAGGTTCAAAACGAGATATATAAAAATCCTCAAATGTTGAAAAGTTCATTTAACTGGTTAATAAACCATACGGGGTGTATTTAGCCACATAATACATAGTAATACTTAATTTGAAAAGTTGAAGTAATGTTTTCTACACACCAGAAAGTAACTGCCAACTTCTATATATATATATATATATAGTAAATGTTTTGATACTAAACTAGCAAATTTTGGATTCTAGGTCTGTCTTAAATTGAATCTTAATTTTCATACCACTGCCAACTTACAAGTCATACCTGTTTTTGAAATTTATCCCCTGTGAATGGAAAATGGACAATATAGTAACAGTTCATTTTACTTTGGTAAAGGGACATTCTATTTTTAACTGACTTCCAGTTAAATTCCTTTGATACCTTTGGTTGCAAAAATTGGAATAATGGAAATACTTGGTGACAAGCTACCACAAACCAGATAACGCCATTTTCTTAAAGATGCACAATGAAATCAGTTTTTCCTTTCCAACAGAGTAAGTTGCTTGCTTACTACTACTACTAGAAAAAATTTTGTGAACCTGTACTGCAGTTTTTAAGTCAAGATCAGCTACATGTTTTTACTTTTTGTAACAGAAAAGTTAGCACTAAATTCAAAGTGGGATTTCTCATTGAACATCGTAAAACAACTTCAGTTAAAAGTAATGGTGTATAGCACCTAACTTTTTTTTTTTGTCAGATCCTGCATTGTCTGTGTCAGGTTTCAGAATGATTTTTAATGGATTTGTTTTTGGTGATTTGCAAGTCCTTTTAAGTCTGATCTAAATTATCATTGGTGACTTGGGCAAATTAATGGCTGCATTTAGGTTTTAGAAGAGTAGTAGTTTATATTCTGTGAAATGAAATTCTTTCCAGATTAGGGAGTGTGTGATGTCTGTATTCAGCCATCATCGTTAACTAACACTGGTCAACAGTGAGATCATTACTGACTTAAAAAGGCCCTAATCTCTAGTATCTTGGTGTGCTGAACATGAATATAACCCTGAAAAAATTTTTTTAGTTCTCATTTTGAAGGTATTTCATATAATTCATTTTATATGTTTCACTGTGTAAATTTATCCAGTAGGACTGCAACAACATCCTAAATCAGCCTAGAATGATGGAATATTACATCGCATTGCATAATACCATCATGCACACATCATCCAGAGTTGATTGCATCACTTTCTGATGCAATGCAATACTACTGCCAGGCGGCTGCTGAAGTAAGCTGACCTCAGCAGTACACTATATAAAGCCCTGTCGGAAAGGTTGAGTATTGAAAATATTTCAGACTTTGTGCAAGACAGTTTAAGCTACTGTTCCATAGAACTGTTATTTTATCCATTTAGGCACAATACAGGACAGTAGTACCTAGAAAGTGTGTTAATAGCGTGGACAATTTCTGCTCTGTTAGTGGGGAAGTGCCATATGCCAACCAGAAGAAAAGTATCACTTCTCAAGTGAAGAAGTCTTATCATCTTGACTTCGGATGCAAGGTTGGTGACTAAGACACGCCTTGGGCCCTGCATATATGCTGTACATGTACAACACAGCTTTCATAGTGAGTGGTGAAATGGCAAAAGACCATCAATGCCTTTTGCAGTCCGCATTGTATGGAGGGCCAAGTAACCACATAAAGGACTCTTCTGCGTGGTTCCTCTTTCCGGAGGAATAACAAAGCAAAAGAAGTCAAGAATAATCTACCCAAACATTCTGTCTGCACTGAGATGACCAGCCCAACAACTTGCTGCAGGGTGATGTGAAACAAGCATGGAATGCTTTTCACCTAGTGTCTATAAACTTTTTTGGGAATGTTAGGGCAGAAAACTACAAGGAACTAGTAGAAGACCTGCTGATGCAGTATCAGAAACTTGGCTGCAATATGTCTCTAAAGATTCCCATCTGGATTTCTTCCCTGAAAACTGTGGTATGGTTAGTGATGAACATGGCGAACGTTTTCATAAAGGTATCGCATCAATGGAACAAAGATACCAGGAAAAATAGTCCACTACAATGGTTGACTATTGCTGGACACGCCCCAAAGGTGCTCCTGAACAGCTGTACAAGAGGCAAGCGAAGAAATCTAAGGAAGTAGTCTATGATTTGATTTTTGCAGGTATTCACCGTAGGCCTATTACTATTGGCATGCATTTAGTGATGTAAGCATCCGTTTATTGCTGATTACAAAAAAACAAGAGCCAAAATTAGAATTCGACTGATACATTCATGTTGAACACATACAAATCGATAGGAAATGACTTAATTTTATTTCAGTAATGTGACTTTTGTAAAATTTGTTGACCAGTGTAATGGTTGATGGGCATTGAATGCTTTTACTCTAGATTGCTCTCATTCATGAAAAAAAAAATCTAAAGAATTGTACTCCAGAAATGGTTAATATATACCATGGTAACCTCATGTTTTAATAGCCTGTCATAATCCTGTTACTCTGAAAAACTTTCATTTATATCACTTTTAATATAACCCCAACTGCTTACTTAGGTAAATGTGTGTCATGATAGCTTACTGCAATCCTAGTGTAATACTGCATATGCTTGGGGACATCCAAGAACTAAGTTAAGCTTTCCTAAAAGGCCTGGATATAAACTCCTGATTCCTTAATCTAGAAATAAAATCCACACTTTCCTTCAGAATTTATACTTTTAATAGAAATGCCTGTTCTTGTAGAGCAGGATTTCTCAGCTGGCTCTGCTGTTAACTTTGGACTGGATTGTCAGGGTGGGTGCCCTGTGCACTGGGAGACACTAGCAGCATCTGGCTTCTCCCTATTTAGACACCAGTAGTACCACCACTGCCCCTCAGTTTTAACAACCAAATTGCCTCCAGATGTTGTGTAATGTCCCAGTGGAGTTGAGGGTTTGGAGAAACCACTGTTTTAATGAAAGATTTCTCTCTTTTTTTTTTTTTTTTTAAATTTGATGAGCCCAGATATCTATTTCTTTTTTTTTTTATTTTTAAAGATTTATTTTATTTACACATACAGCTGGGGTACAGGCCAGAGGTGTGGAGTGGCGAGAGGCTTCACCAGAGATAGAGTGGGGAGCAGAACAGGCAGATCAGAAATACACTGCTGAGGGGAGCAGCGGGTGAGGCAGGAGAGGTCTGCCGCA
>PVIJ01018546.1:0-26052 GCA_004024925.1 Scalopus aquaticus
GTTTAGCAGTCTGAGGAATCGCCATACAGCTTTCCATAGTGGTTGGACCAGTTCACATTCCCACCAGCAGTGTAGAAGAGTTCCTTTTTCTCCACATCCTTTCCAGCATTTGTTGTTGCCTGTATTTTTAATGTGTGCCATCCTCACAGGTGTGAGGTGGTATCTCATAGTGGTTTTGATTTGCATTTCCTTGATTATGGAGGTGCAGTTTAAGCCTGAAGATTCAAAACTGAGGGGAACCAGTGGTATGAGTCCAAGTTCAAATGCAGAAGATTGATGTTCTGGCTCAAGCAGTGAGGCCGACGGGAAATTCTTCCTTCCTCACCTTTCTGTTCTACGCGGCCTTCAGCAGACTGGATGAGGTGCAGCCACGGCGGGGAGGTCATCTGCGCTATTCAGTCTGCAGTCCCCTGCTAATCTCACCTGGAAGCTCCCTTGCAGACACAGCTAGTCCAACTTTCAGTCAAATATCTAGGTGCCCCCTGCCCTGGTCAAGTCGACACATGGAATTAACCAGCATGGGAGTAAAGTCAACGCGAGGGTGGGTATGGTGAGAGCGAACATGCAACTCGAGGACATCGTGGGCCAGTCTGAGGTACTTTGGCTGTTCTGACGCCACTGCTGACCCCTGGTAATTGTCAGCTACCGGGCAATACTTGCTAAGTGTTTGCTCTGCCATTCATGTTTGGGCATGTTCTCAATTCTCCTTTGCGGCCCCTCACCAATCCTGTTCAGTCCTGGGGCCCCTATTCCTCAGGCTCCCTCAGACCCCTAGGGCGGAGATGCCGCTGTGAGCTAACTCCATTGCATCTCTGGCTGGGGTCCGAGCTGGCCATTGGCCTGCACTGAGATTGGCCTTGTGGGTTACAGTGCTCATCCCCGCCCCGGGATGAAATGTGAAGATAAAGTGACATAAATACATGGGGATCACCCTTTTAAAAACTCAGCACTAGGTTTGGCTCTGCAACGTTTAGTGCCCTAAAAATGACTCTGGCAAACAATCAAACACACATAGAGAAGATGACAATATCCACCAAAAATGGGAGCTGAATCACAGCTCTCCTGGACCAGTCTCTCTTCAGGTCACCTTGTCTGCCCTCTGCTCCCAGACTGACCTTGCCCCACTCCAGACTGATGGGAACTGCCCTCTTCATGAGGCCTCGAACCCCTGCCTTCTCCCCGGCGTTGCCCCCAAAGGTCATGGGGGGGACACCACCTCCTTCTAACAGCAAAGCCCTGTGCTTCCCTTTTGGGCTGTGTCCCTTGGGGCCAGTCCCTCAGAAGCCCCCACCTGCCTCTCCCTCCCTGGCAAATGGCTCTTTATCAGTTGCTCGCGATCGGTTCTCAGAGCACCTCTGGCTTTTATTTTCTCCCCACGAACATTATCTATTTGTCCAATTCATCTCAAAATAGCCTGGCCCAGCCATCCCATAATACCCCTATCCTGTGTCACTCAAAACAGAGGCCCGGCAGGAGCTCTGAGCTCTTCTTCCTGTCCTTTCTCTTCTTTAATAAGCACACCCCGGGCTTCAGTCAATGCCTTTCCTCCAGATTCATGAGTTGTCTGCTTCTGCAGCAGCCCCGGATCCTGGTGGATAAATCTCCCCCAGAGCTGTCAGCACAGACAGAGGGAAGCGGCTCGGCAGGTCCTCAGAGAGGCGACTATGCAGACGCCAGATTTATCACCCTGTGTCCTAGGGTGTCGCCTGCTTGACCTTCAGGTTGGCAGGGGTCAGTGCCTGGCTTTCGCGGGGAGGGGCCCAGATGCCAACCGCACTGCCTCCGAAGGCCCCCTCCCTGCTTGTCCTTGGTGATAAATGGAAAGTCTGGTGTTGAAAGATGGGAAATGAGGGGCCCTTTGCTCCCCAAGGAAGGAGAGACGGGGCTCTGGCCTTGCTGATGACTCGCTGCCCGGGGAGAGAAACGTGCTGATTTCGTCCCTGCTCTCCAGGGTCACTCTGGGTTAATTTTAGCTGCTCTGTGCCCCTGGATGGACCACACATTTTTCCTCCTTAGCCATGTCCAAGGTTCTCATCCTGCGCAGCCTCACTTCCCTCACAAGCAAAATTGAGACATGTGCTTATGACAGTGTGTTTCCATGAAGACAGATCGCTCTCCCTCTCCAAGGTCAAAGCTCCCGCTGGCCAGGCTCTTTGGCAAGCGATTCGTCAAAGCGGGCAGTGGGCAGCCGGCAGTCAGTTCTCAGGCCCCTGGCCGACTGACTCGTCAAAACCTTTCAGAGGGTTATCGTGCCCTGTATAACTTTTCTCCTTCCGCTGTCTGTCTGTGCCTCCCCTGCCAGCCCCTCCACACAGAGCAGGAGTTGGCTCAGTGTGGGAAATCATGACAAGGCCCCAGAAGGCAAAACAGATCCTTCTGCAGAAATCGGGGAATTTCTCAGTCATTTTGCAAGGCAAGAGCCCTGGTCCCTTGTGAGGTTTAAAAAGCAGAGCAGCAAAGATGTCACCTGCTGTGCCTGCTGTCACCTCTCAGTCTCACACCTGGGAGAGGGTCCCAGCTCTGCTCCCTACTGGCCCACAGCACAGGGCTGGCTTTTGGTTCACTTGTTCACTGTTTACAAAACCCCTGATAGTCTGGCACTGGGCACGTGATTCTTGCCCTCATGGAACTTATAATATTGTAGAAGGTGTGACGGAGGTGAAAGCATCTCTTATTATTAGGGAAATGCAAATCCGAACAAGGAGATACCACTTTATACCTGCCAGGATGATTACTATCCCAAAGATGAGCGTGTATTAGAGAGACGGTGGAGAGAAGGGTCGCCTCGTCCGCTGTCGGTGGGAATACAGATTGGTGCAGCCATTACGGAAAGGATGGAGCTTCTCAAAAAATTAAAAACAGAAAATATCCCACTTCTGGGTACTTAGCCAAAAAATACAAAAACACTAATTGGAAAAGATGTATGTACTCTTTTTACATAAAAACGTATGCACATTTTTTTATTATGACATTATTTACAAAAGCCAAGAGATGAGAACAAACTAAGAACATCATCAGATAAAGAGGACATGGTCTAGAAACACAGTGGAACGTTGTTCAGCCAGGAAAGAAAGGACCAGATTCTGCGATTTGCAACAACATGGATGGACCTAGCCTGAAAGAAGTTGGATGGAGAAAGATAAACACAGTATGATCTCACTCTTATGTGGTACACTGAGAAACCAAACAAAATATAAAAATAAAATTCTACATTATAAGACAAAATTAGTGGTTGCCAAGGAAGTAAATTGGGTAAAAAGAGTCAGTTGTATAGACTTTAGTGCAGTTTATACAGATGCTGACGTACAATGACACACACCTCAAATGATAAAATGTTGCATGCAATCTCACTTCAACAAAAACTTATAAAAAATAAAGAGGTTGGGGCCTCCCTGGTGGTGCAAGGAGTTAAGACTCAGCACTTTGAAGCTATCTGCAGCAACTGCAGCAAGAGTTCGATCCCCAGCCAGGGAGCTTCCCACATGGCACAGCAGACCTCTCCTGTTTCACCCACTGCTCCCCTCAGCAGCGTATTTCAGTTAATTTGCCTGTTCTGCTCCCTACTCTGTGTCTGGTGAGTCCTCTCACCCCCCCACCCCCCACCCCACCCCAGCTCTTGTGTGCATAAATAAAATAAATAAATCTTTTTTTAAAAAATAAAGAGGTTAAGAAAATGGCAAATAGAGAATTGGAAAAGTGTTACAAAAGTTACTTTAATAGGCGGCTTCTCAACCGGCACCCAGTCATCTCCCCTTCTGTAACAGTGCAATCCCCATAGAAAGGGGAGTTTCTGGGGCCCAGGCCCACACAAGGAGGGGTGGAGCTGAGTCACCAGGACAAGCTGTGCTTGTCTCTCAGACTTGTACCAGGGACTTGGGGCCATGGGAGGAGACACTTGAAAGGGACAGAGATGTGGGTGAGAGGCCCAGGGGAGGCTGGCAATGGCAGCCTTGATCTTGACGTGGGTTTTGATTTTGCTCTTTTCCTTCCAGACTTGCTTGGCCCCTTCTGCCTCTTTTCTATAGGTCCTCACCAGAAGGTGCCTCAGACTTGTGGCAGGCTTTGGGGCCTCAGTGGCCCTGCTTTCGGTTAACTCCGTTAGGCTGGGCATTTACCCATGAGGGGATGGGTAACTTTGGGTGTTTCATGGGAATACTATTTTAAGTACATTCTTTTTCTTCTCTCTACCGCACACTAATTGCATTAAAGTTCTTTTCAATTGATGGTTTTACACACTCACTAAGAGTACGTTTTGTCTTTATGTGGTGGATGGCAGAACCCATTTAGAGCGTGTGGGTTTAGGGGATCCTGGGGTGCCCCTCATTCTGCCCCCTAGTACTTCCAGTGGTCCTGCCCTTCTGTCTTCCTGCCCTCCATGGTGGCCTGCGCTGACTGACTCCCTTCTGAAGAACAGAATATGGTAAAAATAATGGGATGTCACTTCCAAGACTACAAAAATACTGCGACTTCTGTCTCGCCTGTCACAATCTCTTTCCCTGAGCCACAGCTCTGATAGAAACCAGCTGTCACGTGGGTGAGCACAGCAAAGGCCACTGGGCAGCAGGAAGCTGAAGTCCAGAGCCAGCAGGTGGCAAGGACGCGTGTCTTGTCGACAGCCTGGAGATGCAGCCAAGAGGCGGCTCCTCCAAGTCGAGCCTCGAGGTGACGCAGCTTCCATCAGTTCCTTGGCTCCAGCCTGTGGAGACCCCAAGGCTGGGACCAGCTGCCCAGGATGGGACCCACAGAAGCTGTGTGAGACTGAAGGTTTGTCTCTGTAAGCCACTAAGTTTTGGGATAATGTTTTATACAGACATATTATGAAATGGAGTTTTTGAGCAGAGATTACAGAAGATGCCCTGCTGATATGGGGTGGCCTGGAGAGATCATGAGGACATTGCATTTCAATAAGGATTGAAACCCTGAGGGCTGGAGGAGGACCAGCCTCACCCAGTCCGGAAGCCCAGCGCTCCAGGCAAAGGGAACCATATACAGAAGCGCTTGGGAGTGGGGTTGGACTCTTTCTTTTCTTTTTTTTTTTTTTTTAAGATTTATTTATTTATACATACAAGCTGGGGTACATGCCAGAGGTGTGGGGCGGTGAGAGGGCTCACCAGAGAAAGAGTGGGGAGCAGAACAGGCAGATCAGAAATACACTGCGGAGGGGAGCAGCGGGCGAGGCAGGAGAGGTCTGCCGCGCCATGTGGGATTCTCCCGGCTGGGTATGGAACTTGCTGCCGGCAGCTCCACAGCGCAGCGCTCAACTGCTGCGCCACCAGGGAGGCCCCTAGGGCTGGACTCTTTCAAGATTTATGTCTGGAAAGTGGAACCTGGACAACTAGGTTAGTTCTCTGTCTTTATTTCCCAACCCAGTCTTGAAAAGTGGGCGTTATTTTACCACACAACTGGGGCAACTGAGGCAGAGGGTGGCTCAGTCACCACACAAGTAGAAAGGGGGCTGGGCATGGAGTGAAGCCCGTTGTCTGTTCTACCTCCTGACACCACATGGCTTCCTCCAACCACTTACCCGACATGCCGCCTGCTGTGCTCCAGGCTCACAATTTGTGGGGAGAGACACATACAGAAGTTGTGAGATACTGAATGTCAGTTTTAAGTCTCTAAGTTTGTCACTAATTGGAAAGCAAACCTGCGCCTCTACATTTATTGCAGCACTATTTACAAAAAGTAAGATATGGAAACAACCCAAATGCCCAATATAGATGACTGGATCACGAAGATGTGGTATATACACAAGGGAATACTATTCTGCCATCAGAAAAGATAAACACATGTCATTTGCAGTAACATGGATGGAGCTAAAAGGGGTTACACTCAGTGAAATAAACCAGAAGGAAAAAGAAAACTATCAGATGTCCCACTTATAGAGAGAATCTTAGAGGGAAACCAAACCAAGGGTCAGGAAAAAGACAAAACCTTCTAGCTGACTACAGATCTGAGGCACACAGCAGGGAGGGGGTAGAGGAAGCAGCAAAACAGGAGAGGGAAGAGCACAAGGGACTATGGAGATGGTTGGGTGCTGTGGTGGTGTGAGAATTATGGGGACTGCACCTGAGGGGAGAAATCAAATACTGTACAAAGATGAGCAACAATATAAGAAAATAAATAAATAAATTTAATTAAGTCTCTAAATTTTGGGGTAATGTCTAATATAACTGAATTGCTGCCAACCCGCCCAGGGTTTTACTCCTTTGCTCCTCATTTAAGCCCTGCCAGGATGCAGGGGGCCGGGGCAGGTGTGGTTATTATAGCCATTTGCAAACAGGAAATGTGGAACTCGAGAGGGTATCGGCTACATAAGGCTCCTCGTTTCTTAAGGGCAGAATCGGGTCTTGACCTTGACCTCTGACCCCAACCATGTCTCCTACTCTTCCCTCTACCTGCCATGATTAAGATTTACACAGGAAATTTCCCAGGAAGGTGAACAATCCTTTCTAAGCTCAGGAGCTGGTAACAAGTGAGATTTCTATGACTCAAACTGCAACCCAGTGTCCGAGAGGATTATCACCTACTGGCTGGCTACAGGACTTCACCTGTGTTGTGTGGAGGCCTCTAACTTCATGATTCCATCACTGACTTCCTTTGAATAACTGGAATTTCTGCTTCATTAATCTTAAGAACCACAAATATGGAGGGCTGCTCTCAAGGGGGGCAAGTCACTCCTCACACTCCCTAACCTGCACCACCCTTTTAAAAAAATAATTAATTTATTTTTTAAAGATTTTTTTATTTATGCATACAAGCTGGGGTGCAGGTCAGGGGTGTCGGGTGGTGAGAGGATTCACCAGAGACAGAGTGGGGAGCAGAACAGGCAGACTGACCGAAATACACTGCTGAGGGGAGCAGTGGGCGAGACAGGAGAGATCCCCTGCGCCATGTGGGAATCTTCCCAGCTGGGCATCGAACTCACGCTGCAGCTGCCAATAGCTCTACAGTGCTGTGCTTAACCCCTTGCGCCACCAGGGAGGCCCTGCACCACCCTTTTAGTCTAACTTACAGGAGACTTCTCAGCACAGCCAGGCTCCCAGGCTAGGGGCCCCCTGCTGTCCCCACCGCACCCTGTGCCATGCGTGAGTGTGTTTCGTGTATATTCCCTCGGGTGCCCGTCTATTTTCTGTGCTTTTCTCACACTCAGTGGTCAGCCTCGCACAGGCAGAGCCAGCATACTGCGGAATCTCAGCCCAGGCAGGGATTGGACAGAGTGGGGAGCCAGTGTATCTTGATAAATTCAAATATGCCCTTAATCCCTTCGCAGACAGTCTCTGGTGCACCCTGCAGGGCTGTGGGCGTGGGAGGATGGAAGGAGCACCTATGGGGAGGTGACATTGCTCACGAACAACCTGAATGTAACGACAAGAGTCAACATATTGCTATTATTTACTGACCACTGAATATGTCCATGTTTCAAGAGTAACGTATGTTAAATAGTTTCAAGGTATAACAGAGACAGTTACTTTGCACACAAGTGGTCTCACGGAGAGGTAGGTGACCAACCTGTCCTGGTTTGCTGGGATTGTCATTTTTAAAGTGAAAGTTTGATATCTTGGATCAGGCAAAATAGGAGCATCGATCATCCTGCTGAGGAAAAATAGATGATAGCCGAAAAGAGAAAAAAACGATTTATAAGGGAGTTGGGAGATTGGTACGAGAGAAAAACTGCAGTGAGACCTGAGAGTGCAGGAACATCCTTTGCGTTGGGCAGGGGTGTGGGCAGAAAGGGGAGGAGGGCATACTGATGAGTTAGCAGCTAGAAAAGACGCCAGGCTGTGCAGTCATCCCTAGAGAGGATGCAGAGGGATGTTAAAGAAAACAATCTTTAAAAACTTGATCTATTTTTGCTTTCATTTTTTTATTTGGGTAATACGGCATTGTAGCATTATGTGTCTCAGGTGTGCCTCACTGAGGTCAACATGTGTTTCTAGGACATTAAGGTCACCCCTGAAAGTCCAATCCCATCTTTCACCATACAATTTACCCACCTTCCTGCCCTCTTCCCTTCTGGTAACTGCTAATTGATCTTACAGTCTAAACCTTTATTTTTGTTTTATTTGGCTCATTTATTGGTTTATTTTCTCTGTATGCCACATATGAGTGAAATCACATGGTGTTTGTCTTTCTCCATCTCCTTTTCACTGAGCCTCTCGAGATCCATCCATGTTGTTGCAAATGGTGGGAGTTCATCTTTTTTATTGCTGAGTAGTATTCCATTGTGTATATAGACCATATCTTTCTCATCCAGTCATGATGATGGGCACTTACATTGCTTTCAATGTTGTAAATAGTGCTGTGATAAACACGGTGGTACAGTTATCTCTCTGTATTAGAATTTTTGTATTGAAGGAAAACAATTCTAGTTGTTTATCATTTCTGCATAAAATGTAGGCTAGCTGCTCTGGGTCCTTCCTTGGCACTGCTATCTAAGTTTATTCAGCTCTTATCAGAATCTCTTAGTATCCTATGATGAGTATAAATACCAGCCTTTGCGATCTCAATTCCAAGATCAGGAAGAGGAATTGGCAGCTGGGGAGAAAGTGTTTATTCTCTTGGTATTTCTAAAGGAAACTTTAACCCTTGGTTACCTAGCCCAGGCATGTGTTGTATTGAGTCATCAAGGTATTCATGGAGACTCTGTATGGTTGTTTGGAAATTGTGGACCCTTGAGACAGTTCAGGAGAGGGTGGCCTGGTTGTAATATAATGTTGACTGCAGAAACCCTTTGTGCCCCTGGGCAGCAGATAAGGAAGTATGAATTTCTCTTTTTTTAAGAATTAAAAACACATTCTGGGGCTTAAGAATGAGGGGATTTTTCGATGTAACAAAAGTCCCATTCTTGTGTGGCTCTCAGGACTTCCAGAAAGAGGTAGAGAAGGGTTGAGCCTGGGAACACTAGGTTCTCCATTCTTCACTGGGCCCATTCCTTCATTCATTCGCTCGTTAAGGTCCTTTCCTTCCTTCATGCTTTCATTCACTCTTTCTTTTCTGCCCCTTCGTTCATCAACTCATTAATTCCCTTATTTTTATGTATTGGTGGATTCACTTTTTTTCTTTTGGGTGCTTATTTCCCACCCACCTGCATTTTTATAAGCTTTCTTTTAAAGATTTATTTTATTTGTTTATGCATACAAGAACTGGGGGGTAGGCCAGAGGTGCAGGGGTTGAGAGGATTCACCAGTGACAGAGTGGGGAGCAGAACAGGTGGATTGACTGAAATACGTGTTGAGGGCAGCAGCGAGCAAGACAGGAGAGGTCTGTTGTGCCATGTGGGTTAGCTCCCTGGCTGGGTCGAACTCATGCCATAGTGGCTGGCGATAGCTTAATAGTGCTAAGACCTGAACACCTACTCTACCAGGGTGGCCCATTTTTACAGGTTTTTACTGAGTACTTACTCTGTGCTGCATGTTCTGGGTCAGAACATGACTCAGGGAGCTCTTCTTATACTTGGCTTCCAGATCCTTCCCCCATCACCCTAGCCCATGGTTATTGGACAAAGTTCTGCTGGGGGCCTTGGGAACGTGGCCACTGCAGCTCCACGAAGGAATCCTGGGTGCTCCCTGGAGGCATAGGGAGGCTCAGCACAGAGCCCATGGGCCTTTGGACTGTGCCTCTGGGGGCTGGACCCCATGGGTGACCAATAAGATGATTCTTTCCCAAAGTGGATTTTCTACTGGCTGAGCCATGTGGGGAAGCACAGGTCTCCATCCCTTGTTTATGTTGGCCATATTTGCAAGATAGTGATGAGGGGTTAGGAGGGGGATCTGTTTATGGGAAACCCCAAGAATCTGGAATCTCCAGAGATAGGATTTTACTTCTGTCAAATTTCTCAAAATGCCTAGAGAGACACCCAAGCAAGTGTGAGTTCGTGGACCGGGCAACAGAATTCCAAGGATACCTGGCCAAGGCCGGGGTCCTGTATTGCCATGCCTCATGAGCGCTGGCTTCAAACCAGTTCTGGGCTGGACATCATGGACAATCAAGAGGGAGAAACAACTCAGTCCCTGATTTTGCAAGATGTAAGAAATGACGAGAAACCACAAACATCATGGTCGATTAACAAAGTGCTTTACCATTTACCGAAGTTTGGCCAGCACCGTTTCCATTTGTGCCCCACTTGAGTGTATGAGGAAGTGAGAAATAGGATGACTTTCATTTTACTAGAAAGGGGAGTAATTGAATTGTCCATAGTCACATAGCTAATATAGCAGTCAGGATTTGAACCCAGGAATGTTTGATTCCAATATCTGTGTCTGTGCCGTGAGCTCACAAGAATTTGTAGCAGAGCTGGGGTTAGGTCTCCTTCCGTAGAGGGAATGTGGAAAAAGGCAGAGGTCACTGTGGTTAGGTGTAGTCAGAGGAGGCTTCCTGGAGGAGTTGGAATTTCTGTGGATTGAAGAGTCAGAACTGGTCAGGCATTTACCTTTCCTTTTACCGCCCAGTCTCCTTTATAAAGCAGGGAATGGGTTTCACTGGCAGCTCTCACCTCTGCCTGCGGAATGGGGAATATATCTTTTATTCTTTAGTAATATCAGGACCCGGGCGAGAGACCTAAATGGCTCAGAGAATTTAATCATTGAATAGGAAGCTTTGCCTAAGAGCAGAAATGAGAACTGACATGGAGTCCTCTCTATGGGTAAATATAATTAGCCTGGCTATTATACTCCAAATCCTCCCTAAGCCCCCACGCTCAGGCAGCAAAAGGAACCTGCTGGCTTTTGGTGACTCGAAAACCAGGAACCTTCACTGGAGCTGCAGTAATTTGATTTATCTCAGAAACAAGCCAACATTACAAGGCTGGGTTTGCAATTTCAATATGCAGAGATTAATTTACATGCAGAGCTAATTAAGCAACGAAACACCCACTAATTGATTATTACAAGAAAAAGAACACATCAATTTGGAGAAATGCAATGTACAATATTTGCAAACTTAATTGCCAAGTGGAAATTCCTCTTCTCCTGGCTAATAAATTTAACCAATTAACCTTTGCCGGATGGTCTTTAATTCCTGGAGTCCAGCAGCACTCATACAGGAAGCTTTAGTCTCCGCCTTTTCAAACTCAAAGTCCAAAAAGACAGAGGTTTCTGCACTTAGCCAAAGCCACCATCAGAGTAAGGTCTCACAGTAAATGCTTGTAAATATGTGCACAAAGAGCCCACAGCAGTTATTTGCCGTGGACTTCTTTATTATGTGAATTTTGCTGAATGACACTCCTGGAAGGTATTATTAGTGTTATTACCTGCCTGCCCCTTTTTAAGCTACATGAGTTTCACAGAAGTCAAATATCTAGTCCAGCCATAAAGCCAGCGGAGTGAGGTGGTAGGGGGAGAGCTGGGCCGTGAACTCAGGTCCCGGCCTTAGGTTCGATGCTTTTCCTCCATGTCAGACCCTCTCATGTCCTGGTCACCAAGGCTGCCTGTCCGTAGAGGTGGGGACTGCTGAACATAATGGGTGCAAGTGACCTCTGGCTCACTGTATCCTCCCACTGGTCTGCCTCAGTGCTGGGCTCCCGTCTCAGACACTTCCTGGGAGTTAAGGAGCAGCTGGTCCAGACTCTGGTGTTAACCAGAGTCTGAGTTCAATGCACAGGCCTCCGACAGGAGTCACCACCAAGCACGCTCAGTCATTTTTACCCAGCACCTGTGTCTGTGCCAAGGCCAGATTCCCTTTTCAGATGGAGTCACAGATGACAAGGGTTCAGGGGTGTGTGTGTGGGGACCTGGGGCAGATAGGGTTTACAGACCCGACAGATGGCAAAATAGTCTGTGCCCCAGGAAGGAGCTGTCCTGAAAGGGCAGGGGCCTGAGTGGTGCAGGGTGATGCCCATGCAAGATTGTGACGCAAAAGGGCAGACGGCTGGACAAAGGACACACTGCACATGTGCAATCTCCCCAGGCTTCCAGTTCCTCATCTGAAACACGGGAGTCATACCCTCCCTTCCAGGCATGCGTGAGGCTCAAGTACACACATGTGCAGAAAGCGCTCAGCACGTGCCAGGCACTCAGACCCCGGCTGGCACTGGTCCCCTTACTGCAGCTGTGGGCAGCGTATCCCCCCAAGCATCACAGAGCCCCGGGAGACCCGTGCTCCAGTCTTGGGTCATCTGTAGACACACTGTGTGTCCCTCACAAGCCCTCGATTTCTCTCTCTGCACAATGAGGTGGTAGTGGGGCTGGGGGGGAGCAAGTCGGGCCAAGGGGGCCACTTACATGATGGTGGGTGGAGACTAGAGTTTTGGTATTGATCACGATGTGGAAGGTGCAGATGTCGAATATAATATTGTACACCTGAAACCTATGTAATGTTATAAAGCAGTGTCACTTCAGTAAAAATTAAAAGAGAAGTGAGGTTACAGGACCAGATGGATTCTAATGGCCTCTATGCCAATTCACTCATTTATTGGTTTGCTCAATAATTATGTCTCGAGAGCCTGCTGTGTGCCCTGTGCTGGGCGCTGGCTATGCAGCTAGAGAGACAAGGCCTCTTTTGAGGGAGCTGGCTTTCTAGCACATCACACTTTCAGATGGTGGCCAGTTCTATAAAGAAAAGCAAGAAGGTCTGTGGTCATCGAGCCTTTCTTTTTCCCTTCCCAAACTACAAGATACAATTTTGACAAGTTTCAGGACCAAAAAAAAAAAAAGAAGCAGGGACGGAAGAAGTGAATACCCAAACCTCAAAAATAGAGTAACCAATTAAACTCTGGGACCCTACGCAGTCTGCTTTCTGGAACGCTCTTGATAGCTTCCCACCATCTTTGTTTCTTTGATCTGCTCTGACTTTAGCTTCTATCTTCTCTCTTCCTGTGGATCCTGTCTCCCATTCCACGTAGTGAAGACATGGTCAGAGGTCACAAGCTACAGCCCTCGGAGGGAGCCTGTTCTTACTTTCACAATCATAGTTCTGAATTCCCAGGGCAGGATTCTGATTGGTTCACCATAGATCAGGTGTCTACAGTGAACCATTCAGCTGTGGATGAACCAATAGTGTGTCTGCACTGTACAAACATGGCCACTCTAACTGTATGAAGACAGAGCAGAGGAAGCAGCTCCCAGAAAGTGACATTGGGAGGAGCTGCCAACCCAACACGTACATCAACCAGACTGACTGAGCAGAGCTTCCTGCATAAAATGTGCTTTGGAATTTGAAGTGATAAAGGTGTGATAAAGTGATAAAGCACATTGGAAGTCATTCTAGATGTGGAATCTGAAGACCTGATTTTTGATCCCAAGTCTACGACTGACCTGATGCATGACCTTAGACAAGTCATTTACCCTCTCTGAATGTTCACTGGAAATGTGGGATAATAACACTAGAGTTATTGTGAGGTTTAGATAAAAGTCAGGATAAGAAGAAGCTTTGAAAATTCTGCAGTTCGGTATAGTATTTGGGGCTCTCGGAGAAGGGTGGAGGTCACAGAGATGAGAGGAAGGGAGCTGACAGAACTCTGCAGGAACCCTTCCATGGCCAGTTTTGCACAGACTTCTGGAGCCTGGGACCTGGCATGGGGCTGGCCAGGGTACACTGGGGTCCCTTTCTCAGGGGCAGTGTCCTGCAACCATCGCAGACTGGGTAGGTTCATCATCGGTTCAAGCAGACTCTTTTCATTAGATGTTGTCGTGCCATCCTTCCCTGTACTCCGGGACTCTCCGCCACTCAGTCCGCTGACTCGAGCTCTGTTCTCTGCCTCTGCTGCCTCCGCTGCCTCGCCTGCCTCGCCTGCCTCGAGCTGAGCTTCCAGCTCGAGCTCCTCGCTTCTGTGATGCTGCCCTTATATAGAGTCGCATCAGGCCCAGGCGAGCCCACTCACGCATGCGCACGCCAGCATGAGGCACACATGCTGGGCTGCAGGTGCCCATCGCTAAGTCCAACCACAGTAGGGCGGAAAAACCTGATGCCTCCTTCATCTACCCCACAGGTAGACAGAGTCTTGGCGCCCAGTCCACTGGAGCCCTCACTAATGCTGAAGTCAGGCCAAAGTGGCACCTCTAATTAATGTTCCTGTTTTCTGAAATTCACATTTATTTCATCTGGGGCTTCAAAAAGGATCACTTCACCCAGAAATCCATGAACAACTAGAACCAATAGTAAACGATCCTCCAAACTCAGTGATTTAGACAATTTGACTGTAATTGAGACAAAAGAAGCCTGTTCTCTTGGGACGGGGGCGACATTTGGACATTTGGTGAGGTTTTCTGCTTCCTGCCCCAGCTGCTCTTGTCTGATCCACTGCTAGGCCACATGCACTTGTGATGCCACCAGCACTGGGCACTCCTAGAAAGCAGCTGGCAGGTTTCTAATTCCGTCGCCACAGGCTGCCTGACAGACAGGTCAACCCCCACGGAATGGGATGAGGATTTTCCCGAGTGAATGGAGTCAGGCTGTCTAGTGCGATCGTCTGCACAGGGCTTCACGGCTGGCAAGAGGTGCTGTCACTTCAGGCCCTGCTGCATGCCCCTCCCTAACACGCCCGGCCCCTCACCAGAGAATTCTGACTCTCTCTGCATGGGACAATGGGGTCTTGATGAGTCACCCTAAGCCCCTTTCCGTCTTTAGGACATTTCCCCTTTAGGACCCGTTTAGGACTCATCGATTCCAAGTCCTACCAATCATTTTCCAGAGTATCCCCCCCTCACATGTCACCCTTGTTGCCACTACCCTGCCCAGGTCACTGTGTGTCTTGTCCATGTCACTGCAGCACTCTCTGCAATGTCTTTCTTGTCTTTGATTTTTCTCCCGGATTTGATCATGTCACTGCCTTGCTCAAAATCTTTGTGTAAACCACTACACGCCTATTAGAACAATTGACATAAAAAACATACTCAAGAGGGCCTCCCTGGTGGCCTAGGGGTTGAGTCTCAGTGCTATCAATGCTAGGGCCTGAGTTCGATCCCCGGCCAGGGAGCTGACCCACATGGCGCAGCAGACCTCTCCCATCTCGCCTGCTGCTCCCTTCAGCAGTGTACTTTAGTGGATCTGCCTGTTCTGCTCCCCACTCTGTCTCTGGTAAGTCTTCTTACCCCCCACACCTCTGTCCTACACCCCAGTTCTTCTATGCAGAAAAAAAAATTCAAGAACTTATGACAAGTTTGAGCAACCAGAACTCTCATACATTACTGGTAAGAATGCAAAATAGAACAGCCCTTTTCAAAAATGGTTTGAAAATGCCTCATAAAATGAAATGACATCAAACAGTCAATTTCAGAACTACTCCCACTCCTAGGTGTTTTCCCTGGAGAAATGAAAATCTGTGTTCAGACGGACCTGCTCACAAATGTTTATACAGCTCTACTCACACCGCAATGGGTGGACAGGTGAACATTCCTAAGATGGAATGCTACTCAGAAAAAGAAAGGGTCGACTTTTTCGATGAATAACTACTGTGTATCACTACTGATAGAGTCAATTACTTGCAAAAAGACAAAAACACAGTGATGGAGAACTGATCAGAGATTGGCAAGGGTTAGAAATTGGAGGAGGATGTGACTGAAAAGGAGATTTTAGAAGTGAAGGGACTGTTTTGAATCTTAACCTGGAGGTGGTTGCCTGAATTTATACATATGTTAAAACTCATACAACTGTAGGACAAAATAAGTCAATGTCACCAGATGATTGTTTTAAAATATAAAAATTTGAAACTCCTTTAGGTGAAAATTCAGACAAGGACTTTTCCAAAATTCAGTTGGAAAGGTGTTCGAGCCTCTCGGCCTAGCTCTTGTTTTCTTCACCAGTTCTGATTTTGGACCCTCTCCTGATCCGCTAGAAACACTAAAATACTTGCAGCGCCCCGAAGATGCTGTGTAGGTTGGGCCTTCATATCACGGTTGGAGTGCCGTCCTATTCATCCTTTACAGCTTTGCTAGAACCTAGCTCCCTTTGGGTAGTCTTGCTGCTGACTTCCACCCACCACAGGCTTGAACCCTCTCTTATATACTACTTCTGATCCTTGCAAATCCTCTCACTACTGTGTGAGAGCATGTGCAGGGCATGGCATTTCACTTTTGTCCCTAGGGCCTCGTTCGACACTGTCCCCACCTCATGGGAGCATGAGAGATGGCATTCCTGCGGGTGAAGCAGGTGTCTGCAGTGAGGCAGACCCTGAAGGAGCAAGAGGCAGAGGCCACGTGGAGGCCACTTCTCCCCAGCCGGGCCGCGGGCCCTTCCTGGCAGGGTCATCTGAGAGGCTTGTCTCCATATCTGCTGCAGGCCTGGGAAGAATGCCTTTAAGCTCCGGACAGGAGATGGCAACAGGAGAGGGGGCCTATGCCTGACATGCAGGGAGGTTTGGGTTCTGCGGTGACCTTGGGTACTGCCGCTGCAAACTCCAGTCGACTTGTATGGCCCAAACTCAAGAGGCGCTGGGCATTTTGAGTTTTGAGTTTTATACAAAATTTCTGGCTCAGAAACCATGAATGCTGAGCTGACTGTACCACTTCTAAGTGCTTCTGGGTTGTGACCTCTGATGCAGAGGGTGGCCCTAGGGGCGGGAGGGAGTTTGCATTTTCCTGAGTGGGCCCAGTCCTCTCGCAGAGTGGAGGAGCTCCTGGGGAGGAGAGGCTAAGCAGGGCTTGGAGGAGCATAGGGGTTCTCAGCCGTGGGCATCGCCCCCTCAGGCATTTCCCACTTAATCCGTGTGATCGAAGTCAGCACCAGCGTGCTTGCTGTGGAAGCGAACTGGTCTCGGAAGGGAAAGACAGCCCCGAAGGGCCTCGGATGCGTGGCTTCAAAGGTTCCGGCATCAGTGGCCTGTGCAAAATGAGGCCACATCTGCTCCTGAGCCCCGTAATTACACCTTCCTCAGGGCTGGTGGCGCAGGGATGGCATGCTTTTGAGGTGGCCTCTCGGGTCCTGTGCGCTCACCCTTGCTAACATGGCAGGCCAGGTTTTTAATTCCATGAGGTCAGGATGCAGGAGTATGACTTCCCTGGAGAGCACCACCAGGCAGCTCTCTGCTCGTGGGGTGGGAGGAGCAGAGATGTTGGGGCCAAGGGGGAATGTGGGACAGTGCCCTCTGGGTAGGGGTTTCAGAAGCCGCAAGAGCTGAGTGTCCTGGCACCCGCTGACCAGCAGCAGCACCCCTCCTGCTCCCCCAGCCTTTCACTCTCTCTTGCAGTGGAAGGACTCCCTGGCTAGGGGCCCCTAAGAGTCCAGGAGGAACCTCCTGTCTCCTACTCCCACGCGTAGGCAGCAGAGTGAAGCAATGCCGGCTGCTTCCCAAAGGCCAGCTTTGGGGATGCGTTTGGATTCTGGAAACAATTTACCTCAGCTGCTACAGGATTTACACAATTGGGGATACACAAAGAAAAATTTGGACTGTATTGAATCTTCTGGACTCCTGAGTTTGACTACTGCTGAGCAGAAGAGAGGAAAATGGCTTAGGAGTCCATTTTGTAGAATGTATTATGCTGTCCAGATGCGAGGGACCATAATGCTTTGTGCTGAACAGTTGCCTGTTGCTGCAGCAAACTACTCTGATGCTCAGAAATGGAGTAGAAAAGGACACAAGGGACCACGGAGATGGATCACAGGTGAATTGGTGGTGAGTTGCCCAAGGGGAATACAAAATGTAAATGATATAAATAACAATAAAAATATATATTATAAAAAAAATAAATAAATAAACCTCTACTCGTTCATTTGCTGATGGATTGTTCTGCAGGTGGCCTGTTGGACCTGGGCCTACCCTGTGGCTTGGCTGGCACTGGGTGGACTTCATGTTCTCATCAGGTGTCTGTGGCTGGTGCTAGCACTCAGCTGGGCCACACTTCCCTGGCAAGTGACTCCTGACCTTTTTACATGGTGGCTATGCTCCAAAAAAGTAAGAAAGAAGAACGGTCCCACTGCACAAGCTCATACCTGGGTGATTCTTTCTAAAGTCCTACTGGCCAAGGCAAGCCCGATGGCCAAGTCCAGATTCTTGACTATGCAAAGTCAAGGACACAGGGCAACATGGGACATGGGGCCATTCCTAGAGTAATTTGCCCCAAGGGATTCAGGAAGAAGTTGGGTGCAATCCCCATTTCATGTGTTCATTTACTTTTTGCAAATATTGGCACTCACGGCATAAAGGACTTCACAGTGACCCTTACAAACATCCTTGCTCTTGAGGAGTATGATTTTGTTGGGAAGGCTGGACGGTATTCAAAACGAGTAAGCAAAATACAGTCAGATGGTGATAAAGACTATGAGGCCAGGAGGTGTGGAGAAAGACCCCAGCAGAGCATGAAGGAAAGAAGGAAAAGATAAATGCTGGCCAAGCAATGGCATGCCTGACTCAGAGAAGAGGATAGAAGGGGGTACGCTGGCATGCAAAGAGAGATGTCCGCAGCTTCTTCAAGGGCGATCATCAGTTGCCCAGAGGCCTGAATGAAGCTGAACCCTGCTCTGAGCTTTGGGATTGACAGCTCCAGAGAAAGCCAGCCTGAACAGGTCCCTCCAGCATACCCCCAGGTTAGTAGACCCTTGAGGGAGAAACGCTGCCATCCTTCCTTCCTGCCCTCCAAATAAGAAGAGCCAGAAGAGGAAAGAAGAGGGCAAATCACAAATATGGACCTTGTCCTCCGTCCTCTCTAAGCTCTTGAGGTTGATGATGGGATGGGGGAGGGGGTAAGGTAGGGGTGATGGGGGGATGAAGAAGAGAAGTTTGGACCAAGCTGGAGTTTGAAGGGAAACATTTCATTGCCAGGGTGCTAATATTTGAGTAACTGGGAGTGGATGAGAAGTCATGGAATTGCTCCGAGGTGTCACAGAGAGGTCTTTGAATTCAGAGTGAGGAAGTTCAGCTCCGTGTGTTCTGCTTCCCCCTTGTTCTCAAGAGCCCTGTACGAATCCAGCCCTGTATGGCTGCTAGACCCCATGCTTTTCACCTCTTCAAGGACACCCGCCGTAGCTATCCTTCTCTCTATCCCTTACAAAATCAATATTTTCCTTTCTAGTGGGTATTTCCCTAAAACATGCAAGCAGTGGCCATATCTACCCTATCAGCTACAACGACATTTCTCTTTCTTCTCCTCCTTGTATAAGTTGCTGATGTCTGCTGTCTCCAGTTCTTTTCCTCTCTTTTTCTCCTAAGCCCAATGTGACTTTTGTCCCCACCAATCCACCCAAACTGCCATTTGCAGGGCTGCTGTGTCTAATGCAACAGTCAACTCTGAGTCCTCATCTTTGCGCTGACAGTAGCATTGGTCACACTTAGCCCCCACCCCTCTCTGGTGCAATTTCTTCTCATGGTTCCTAGGACACCACACTTTCCTGGTTTCTTCTGTCACACTGTTCAGTCCTTCCCAGCTTTCTTCTCTTCCTTGTCTGCTCACCACCTCTGAATGTCGACACTCAGGCTCAACTCTTGGTCTTATTTTCTTGTCTATCTTCCATTCACTTCATCCAGCCTTAGGATTTCAAACACCTTCTATATGCCAGTGACTTCCCAATTCATATCTCTAGACTGGACCTCATTCTTACACTCAAGACAAGTATACCCAGCTGCCTACTTGACATTCCTGCCAGGATGCTCTCAGACAGGAGAGATTCGGTTATGCTTTATGAACAATGATCTCAAATCGCAGCAGCACAGCACAAAAGCTTCCTTTCTCACTCGTGTGACATGTCCCCTGCGCGCTGTGCTATGGTACCCCCAACTCAGGCTGAGGGAGCAGCACCCACCTGGACCTCTGCTATCCCAATGCAAGGGAAAACAGAAAACCTGGCAATCCACAAATACCTTCTCACATTTCATTGGCTGAATCAGGTCACAAGATTGATCCTGATATCAGTGAAAGGGGGAGATAGAGTGAACATTCATGGTCAATGGCGTAGTCTATCAGATATGCCCATGAGTTACCATAAAGCCATATTTTCCAGGACTGACTGAACTCATTTTGCCGTGTATTTGCCCCTCAGTCTTCTCCATTGGTTGATCTGAATTACTGAGGCCAAAAATATTGTTGTCTCTCGTCACTTTTTTGTTTCATGTCCTGTGTTCAATCCTTCAGGGTACACATTCACGATATACCCAGAAGAATCTGGCCACTTTACCTTAGGCTCCACAACCACTCTGTCCACCACCACCTCCTGCTGGCTTACTGCTGTCGTCTCTTCATAACAGGCCTTTCATATGCCATCCCTGACCCTCCACTGCCCTCACCCCCCAATCTGCTCTGAACATCGTCGCCCAAGTCATTATTATGTAAGGAAGTCAGCTCATTTCTTGCCTCTGCTTACAAGCTTCCAATGACTCTCCATTGCTCATAAAGAACCCCAGTTCTCCCAAGGGCATTGCCGTCTGCTCCCCACCACTTCTTTCACCTCTTTTCCTGCTATTCTCAGCATTGATCTCGCTTGCCCTCCTTGCTGTTCCCTCTTCCTGGTCCCTGCAGGGGCCATACGGTCAGTGCAAGACGGCAGGTCGCGCATGTGGGGGTGAGTTTTATTTTAATAGCTACATCCTCATTCTAACTTATTATGGCAGGTAATCCAGTTTCTCACATATGGCACGTATGTTATAAAGTTGCCTTTTATAATATAAATACATCAATCAAAGTGACAGGAAAATTTGAGTAATAGTGCAGATGGTAGGAGGACAGGGCAAAGCCTCTGAGGATGGCATGTAGTGAGTGACATTTGGGGTGTCCTTCCAGGGGACCCTACAGAGGAGTGAAGAGCTATGGGGATGGAAGAGGTGGTAACGGTGGGGCAGCAGGGCCAGCCCAGGGTCTGGGCAGGGCCTGGGCCCCTGGGGGTGACTGGGTCCCCTTCCCCCGAGGCTGTCCACCTGCTGCCTGGGCCTGGGCCTCAGGGGGCTGCTGACTCCTGGAGCAGGTGGGCCCAGGAAGCAGCACTGTCTGTGGGCGTGCGGCAGCCGCAGCAGCACCTTCAATCTGTTACCGCCAAGTTGTAATTGCCATTTTCCCAAAGTGTGGTTTGCCTCATTAGGCTTGAAATAAACATCTTGTATTTTTGTCGCAATCTCCATTCTGGCTTTGTTTCTGCTGACCTCATTTCCTCCCCATGTTTAATCTTCTACTTTGCAGAATGAGCTAGGACCAGCGAGCCGGGGAATGCAGCCTAAGAGGCTCTCACCAAGACGCTTGATATTTACATGGGGCCCTGGATTCTGAAGTGTGTCCTAGGGAGGTGCCAGGCCCAGAACAAAGAGAGACTATGACTGTGTGTGTGTGTGTGTGTGTGTGTGTGTGTGTGTGTGTGTGTGTGTAGAGAGAGAGAGAAAACAGAGACAGACATAGTGAAATAAACCATTATAGTACAGAAGTCTCCGCACCTTTCAAAAACCATTTGAAATCTCCAAATGCCAAACAATCTTCCACAGTTCATACTTTGCGGTTCATCTGAGCCACGGTTCATACTTTGTTTTTGTAATCCTTTACTCTAGCTCTCAAACTTTCCCCTTTCACATGGGAAAGACAACACGAAGAAAGGAGCTGACCTTTTCTATCCTTTTGGCCTAAATAGAACTTCTCTCCAGCTTCTCCAAATCAGTTAGTGCCTTTACTTCCATTTTTTTTTCTGCCTTCAGGAAGCCATCTGAAACATCTTAAAGTAATTAGGAACCACCTTTCCATCCATCCATCCATCCATCCATCCTTCCTTCCATCCTTCCATCCATCCATCCACCCATGCATGCATCCATCCATCCATCCAATGTACTTGAAGATGAGGTCTTTACTATGCATACCTCTTGCTGTTTTGGGAAAAGTGCATACCTCGCGAACAGTGGTACCCACGCCACACCTTAGAAAGGAACAGATATAAGGGGACCCCACCAGCAAGAGTAACCCCAGACACATGGAGAGTTTGCCCAGCCCCATGCCGTCTTCTGAAGCCCCCTCCCTCCCCTCTGGGAGCTAAGACTAAAGGGGGAAGTTTCCTGCAGTAAAAGGTAAGGGGAAAGGGCTGGAGAATTTAAATGGGGTCAAAATTCACAGCCTCATAGCCACCCTGTGAATAAAGCTAGTTTTCTCTTTATACATTTGAAAAAATGAGGGTGGGAGGGGGAGAAGCTGTGTCAAGGTCACAAGCAAACATGTGTGAGAGCCAGCTCAGAATGTAGGTCTCCAGTGCTCTACCCCCGAGGAGGTTGAATAAATTTAGGACGGGAAAGGGGGAGGCACTGACAGCTGGGCCTCTACCCCAGTGTAGTGCCTTTTCCCTGCCCTGAAGCTGAGCTGCCTTGGCTTCTGGCCAAAGAGCGTCCTGATTCACTGAGCTTTTAGACAAACTGACTGTTTAGCCACATGTTGATGCTTTTAAAACTCCATCTACTACCAGTGGGAAAAACCTCAGTTCTGACAGAGGACTTTGAAATTATAGATATAATCTCAGATAGTTCCAAGTTATCCACATTGCACCCAGAGAGCAGAGGGTCAGATCACCCAAGGGACCCCTTATTTGTGGTGGACATTTTCTGGGCTTGCATTCATCACAGGTATCGAAGATATACTAGGAGTTTAAAGCTCGTGAGACAGACACCACACTCTGACCCAGAGTCAGCAGGGAGCCTACTTTTTCATTCTGTTTTCTTGCTCTGATGGACACCGAGTCTCATCTATCAGGCTGATGCAAAGAATCAGCCTAAGCAGAGAGAGTGGCTTAAAAGCTGCCTGTGGAGCAGGAGAGGTGGTTAAGAGGGTTTTTCTGATAATAGTGAAGGCATAGACAGGAGAATAACATATAAAGACCTATTTAAAGTCATCGTTCACCTCCTGACCACTCTCTGCCACGTCACTCTCGCTTCTATTGTCTTTACAACATTTATCCTGCTCAAATATTTCTTCTTTGTTTTTGTGCTTGCTATTGTCCATTTTTTTCACTAGGACATAAGCTTTATAGAAGCAAAGACCTGTCTACCTTGACCGCGCCTTCTCGAAAAGCTCCTGATCCAGAGGTGCCTGATACAAATTCACTGGAAGCACAGACAAGAGTGATTAGCTAAGAGGGGTGCTGAGGGAAGCCACCTGGGCTGCAGGAAAGATAGTGAACATGACTGTGGCTATAGCTGATCTCACCATGAAACAACAAAGCTCAGAGAGGAACATGGGTAGGTGTTGGATTTAGACCTGATTCAAATTCTGGCTCCTCCTTCCAACTTTCTCATCTACAAGTGGGCTAAGAATATGGGTTGAGTGTTATTCTGTGCCAGCCCCATACTGGGCTCTGGGTGTGCAACAGTGAAAGAGGAAGTTCTGTCTCTGTGGACTTACAGCATCTGTCCATCTCTCTAAGTAAAAAATGAGCACCTGCTCTCCAAAGGGAAAGGAGGAGAACATTAGGGGCGGCTCCTCTGGATGGTCAGAGGAGACCTGAATCCTAGAATCTAAGGAGATGCTGGTGCAGGAGTAGCTGCAACCTGCCTGGGATGCTGAGGTGTCCACCAAGGAAGCAGACCGGGGTTGGAGCCGTCGGAGCTGAATGTCATCATGTGGGTGAAATGCCAAGAGCAAGAGGAGAATGTGATGAGATACATACAGGGTTGTGAGGACCACAGGGGATTATTCACTCATTCCCTCATTCTCTAATTCAATATATTTAGGGAAGAAATTATTCATTGGGGATTAGGGATACAGTGGCAGAAAAACGGACGATTCCTTCTTCTTAAAAGCATCTATTTTAGATGGTTATAAGGCAATAACAAGAATAAGTCAGTTATTCAATGCTTAAGAGATTGATAGAAGTATGTAGAAAAATAAAGCAAAGGAGTGAGCGCACAGAATACATGGGAAGGGGTTATGCAGTCTGAAGCAGGGAAGATTTAAGGAAAGATCTCAATGCAACTTAAAAGGAGTTAATTTCGGGGTCTTCCTGGTAGTGCAAGGGGTTAAGTCTCTGCACTATGAAGCCACTGCATCATGAGTTCGATCCCCAGCCAGGGAGCTTCCCACATGGCACATCAGAACTGTCCTACCTTAATCACTGCTCCCCACAGCAGTGTACTTCAATAGATCCACCTGTTCTGCTCCCCACTCTGTCTGTGGTGAATCCTCTCACACCCTGCATCTCTGGCCTACACCCCAGCTCTGGTATGCATAAATAAATAAATCTTTAAAAAAAGGAATATTAACTATAAGAGGCAGATTTCATACTATGCTAGTACATGGTAAGGCCTCAATAAGCCAAGTAAGCAATTAACCGTGGTGATGGTGATGACAGCGATGCGATGATGGTGGTGAAGATGAAGGTGATTATGATAAAGAGAGTGATGGAGAAGATGAAGGAAGAAAGACAGAGATCCTGGAGGAGTCAGCAGTGGGAAGTCCTTTGCAAGAACACTTTTCTCATCAGCCTTTCACCAAGAAGTAGCCTCTTCTCCCCCTTCTGCCCGACAGAGCCTCATCTAGCCCTCAGGCCTGGCAGGGTCTCAAGCAGCCATCTCCGGCACCAGGAGAGGTGCATAAATGGTGGCCAATTCTTTCAGAAATTCATCTTCCAAAAATTGCTTTCCATCCATTTTGCTCCAATTCCATTTTATTTATTACCTAGCAGTGAGCAGATGGAGCCATTTTTCCTCAGAGCTGCTTGAAAGAGACGCACTGCAATTGTGCAGCAGGCTGGGGGCTGATTTATGGGCTTTGTGCCCTAGGAGCCAGGCCCGACGCCCTTTCTTGTGGCTGCAGCTGGCAGAGCGGTATGCTGTCCGGGCAGACACCGTGGGCTGCCTTTTGGGGATGGACGTGGTAGGTGCTGACACATTTCCTGGTCAAATATGCCTCATCCGCTCCCACCTGTGCCCATGCTCGGGTCTCTCCCACCAGGCTTCTCCCCTTGCTTCACGCCAGTGAGCAGGAGGGAGAGAAAACATTTCTCGAGACAAAGACGATTTCCTACTGCCAAAGGAAACACTCGGTCGCGTCTTCAATCATCTGAGTTTTCAGCCAGGCCATTTAGAAGTTATTCTAGAGGCTAATTTCTTCTTTGACATTTTGTATTGAATTTTCAGGCCCCTCATTCAAACTTGAAAGATTATACCCATCATGTACCCCATTAGCCCACATTAGAATGACAAATTGGGTCAAATCTTTATCTTTCCTGCTTCCTTGCTGTGTGACTGAGGGCAAATCACTGACCTTCTCTGAGCCTTGGTCAGCACCTCTGTGAGATGAGGAGACTCCTCTTGTCTGTCTCACTGGATCACCGTGAGGATTAAACGAGGTAATGCCTGTGGACAGCTTAGCATTGAGCATACAGTGAATGTTCTAGAAATATTGTCTGTAAGTAATATGATTTAAAGCATTCATATTGCCTTTCCTCTCAGAGCTAAATGTGCAGTTATTTTGGAATCTGCGGGCCAGCTGAGCTTCCACCCCTGTGACTTAGGGTGGGTATTTTGTGACTTAGGGTGGGTATTTTACTCAAACTGTTCCTCATATTTTTTATGAAATGTAGACAGCAGCTACTTCCCAGAACTCTTGGAAGAAATAAAATCCTCTGTCGTTGGAAGTTTCTTGTAAAAGTGAACTTTTTCTATAACGCCTGGCTATTGCCATCATCTTATAACTAAGGTCTTTATTTATGGCCAAGGTAGACCTTTAGTAGAGTAGACACTTCCAGTCTTCCCATAGCCCTCGGCCTAATGTCACACAGGTGTCGTGTCCTCTGGCAGATGCCTGCAGCATTGGGTGACAGGGAGAGCGTCTCCTTCTCTGGCTGGGTGCCTCCCCAAAAAAGATTCTGCAGGGGTTGAGTCTGGGGCTGTCCAATGATCAGAGAACTTCAGCCTATTTGGGGGGCTTATGAGCACACTCCCCCCTCACTTAGAGATTAGAGTCTGGAGTGTCAGCTTCTCCAAGGTGAAGAAGTAGTTAACTCCCTATTTTATTTCTCCTAACATGGGTTTGGACTTTTCTCCTAGCGGATATTGAGGTTCTATTTGGTATTCACCTGTTGACTGAATGACACTGGATTGAAGGAGAGACCTAGAGATCCAGAGGGCTAGAAACTTCCATATCTTCATTGTTTGGTGTCACTTCGTGGGGCAACACCGTTGGGAGCAGTGGTGGAACAGAGGAAAGACAACTCAAATTCCAAAGAGAGAGA
>PVIJ01018547.1:0-26051 GCA_004024925.1 Scalopus aquaticus
AGAATACAGGGGACCATGGAGATGGATCACAGGTGAATTGGTGGTGGGCTGCCCAAGGGGAATACAAAATGTAAAAGACATAAATAACAATAAAAAAAAAACATTGTTAAAAAAATACAAAAAACAAAAAAAAACACAAAAAACAAAACAAAACAAAAAAAGTCTCAGTCTCTTAAGCTGTCCACAGTCTATGCAGCATGAGTTCGATCCCTTGCCAGAGAGATTCCCATATGGCACTCCTGCTTTGCCTGCTCTTCCCCTCAGCAGTGTACTTCAGTCAATTTACCTGTTCTTCTCCCTGCTCTGTCTCTGTGGAATCCTCTCACCACCCCACATCTCTGACCTACACCCCAATTCTTGTGTGCATAAATAAATAAATCTTTTTTAAAAAAATAAGCACACAGAACAATGGGATAGAATTGAGATCTCAGAAATAAACCCACACATGTATGGACAGTTAATTTTTGAAAAAGGACCAAGATTATATATAGAAGAATGGAAATTCTCATCAATTAATGGTGTGGGAAAACTGAGCAGCCATATACAAAAGATTGAAACCAGAGAACTATCTCATATCATTCCCAAAAATTAACTCAAAATACATTAAAGGCTTTGATGCACACTACATATTTGAGAAGGGGCTGATAACCAAGATGGGTAAAGAACTTGTTCCTTCCTGGTGGCACAAAGGGTCAAGTCTCAGCTCTATGAAACTACCAGCAGCCACTGCAGCACAAGTTTGATCCCTGGCCAGCGAGCTGACCCACATGGCGCAGGAGACCTCTCTTGTTACACCCGCTGCTCTCCCCAATAGTGCATTTCAGTTGATTCGCCTGTTCTGCTCCCCACTCTGTCTCTGGTAAATCCTCTCACCCCCCACACACCTTTGGCTGACACCCCAGTTCTTGTATGCATAAATAAATAAATCTTAAAAAAAACAAACTCATACAATTCAACTAACAGAAAAAAAAAGCAATTAAAAAATGGACATTAGAGTCATTTCTCCAAAGAAGACATACAGATGGCCAATTGGCACATGACAAAGTAAATCATCATAATTTATTATCAGGGAACTGAAAATCAAAACCACAATTTGATACCATCTCACACAAATGAGAATATCCCACATTAAAAAGATCAGAAAGAGCAGGTTGGTGAAGATGTGGAGAAAAAGGAGCCTTCACATTGGTGAGAATGCAGACTGGTCCAGTCTACATTCAAAAACAGCATGAAGAGTTCTTAAAATATTAAAAAAACAAAAAATCTACCATAGCATCTTTCAACTCCACTCCTAGATATCTACACAAAGACTGCAGAAATACTAATTCAAAGGGATGCAAGCACTTCTATATTCATTGCAGCACTATTTACAATAAGCAAGTTATGGAAACTATCTAAATGCCCAAAGACAGATGAATGAATTAGCAAGATGTACTCTTTGCATGTAATGTGATACAACTCAACTTTTAAAAAGATAAACTCTTATCTTTTGTGACAACATGGATGGATCTGGAATGGATTAAGCTCAGCAAAATAAGGAATGAAACAAAAACAAGAAAGAAAAAAAAATGCCTGTGGTGTCACATGTATGTGAAATATATATAGAAATAAATCAAAGGATCAGATAAAACCAAATCAGCAACAAATCCCAGAAATCTGACTGGAGAATTGAGGGTCTCAAATGGGGAAGGGGAGCAGGGAACACAGATTAGGGAAAGAGCACAGCAGACTATGATAAAGAACTGGGGTGCTTGCTGGTGGTTATAGTGTGGTAACATACCTGAAAGGTGTGATCCTATAACCCTAAATTATATACAGTTTTGCAAACTAATATCATAAACATAAATAAAGTCACAATGAGAAACCATTATATACAATAGTGTGGATAAAATCAGAATTACCTTACCAAATGCTGTCAATATAAAACTATTAATATGCTCATTTATGTGGGAATGTTAAACGATAAAACTAATTTGGAAAAATGTTTGGCACTTTCTCAAAATGTTAAACATACACCTATCATGATCTATTCATTCCATTTCGGGATATTTACTGAAGTCAAATTAAAACATATACATGTTCATAAAAAGACTTCCACATGAATATTTATTGAATCATTATTTTAAAATATCCCAAACTGGAAACAATTCATATATCCAACTCTATAAATATGAATGAACAAAAATGTGGTATAAGAAGATTATCACTCTGCTATTTAAAAGAATTAAGCTATAGGTACATGTAATAATATGAGTATATTTCAACATAACTGTATAGAATGAAAAATAAAACATACAAAAAAGAGGATTTATTGTGTAATTCCACTTACATACAATTAAAGAAAATGCTAACTCACCTATCACGAACGGAGATAAAGTGTTTTCAGGGCAAAGGAGTCAAGATAGGAGAGGTTTGGAAGCAGGAAATTTCAAATGAATATGCAAAAACTTTCAAAGTAATGACCTGTTCATCAAAATTGTGGTGGTAGTATTACTAGTGTAGCATCTCTCAAGTTTTATGAAACTGTACTCTTTATGTATAGTTCATCACATGCCAACTAAGCCACAATAAACTATAAAAACGAGTTAAAATTTAAAACTGAGCCAATATATTGATTTCATGTCTAGGAATATACTGTCATGGATATTTGCGGCCTGAGCGGTTGGCATTTTAATCAAGTACAATGTGTAAGCCAGCATTAAGAGGATGACAGTTGGAAGATCTTTGGAAAGCAATATTCAAAGGAAAGGGAACACTGTGAAAGACTATTCAGTCACTAAATAAAACAGCATGAAAGAGAGCAAAAATGCCAAATATTTTGGTATAATACAACTAACCTTGGTTTCCTGACATTTTATTTCTTTTGAGTTTCATTGGGCAGATTTTATCACTTTAAACCAAACTACTCATAAATGGAATGGTCATTTTTATTCATTAATTTATTCATTGATTTATTATTTATAAGCCTATAGCAAAATAGCAGACAAACAAAAAGTCATCTTGGTATTGTTAAAGGTAACTAGGTAAGAATTTATTATTTCCTTCTCTTAATTTTCCTGAAACTGGGCCTGGTGGTACAAAGGATTAAGTCTCAGCCTATGAAGCTGTCCACAGACACTGCAGCACAATTTCGATCCCCGGCCAGGGAGCTTCCCACATGGCACAGCAGACCTCTCCTGCCTCGCCCGCTGCTCCCCTCAGCAGTGTACTTCAGTCGATCTGCCTGTTCTGCTCCCCACTCTGTCTCTGGTGAATCCTCTCATCATCCCACACCTTTAGCCTACACCCCAGTACTTGTATGCATAAATAAATAAATCTTAAAAAAAAATTTCCTGGAACAAAGATTCAAGCAAACATGATTTATTCAGAGTGTTATCCTAGCAAAGGGACACTAGGTGTGAGAATAGAGAAGTGAGGCAAGAAAGTGAATGTCACCTCTGTGACATTGAATCTATTTTTTTAGATTCATTTATTTTTGCATACAAGCTGGGGTGCAGGCCAGAGGTGTAGCGTGGTGAGAGGGTTCACCAGAGACAGAGTGGGCAGCAGAACAGGCAGATAGACGGAAGTACACTGCTGAGGGGAGCAGCGGGGGAGGCAGGAGAGGTCTGCCGCGCCATGTGGGAATTTCCCCAGCTGGCATCAAACTCGTGCTGCAGCTGCTGACAGTTCCACAGCGCTGCGCTCAACCCGTTGTGCCACCAGTGAGGCCCTGTGACATTGAATCTTACCACTACTAGAGAACTCCCAGTGTTAGTGCTGAACTTTTCGTTTAGAATTATTCCAATCCAGAGACAATAGAACTAGGGGATTTGAAGATGAACCCCCACCAGTAATTGGTTGAGAACTTGTTGGAGTGTGGAGCACTGATTTTCGAACATCCCTTTATTATGAACATGGGCATAATGATCTCTGACTTCAAGAGAAAATCTTCATGTGATCAGAAAGAGGGCTGGAGGGTTCGACCATGACAAGGCCCAAGATGAGTTAGGGTACAAATGTCATTTGCTATGCCGCAGCAGGGCAAGCCAGGCAAAACAACATTGCTTACAGTATTTTTCTTAAAAAAGAGATATCCCCTCTGAAACTGTTTCATATGACATATTCTGAATTCTTCCCACTGAACAAAACTAACTCCATATTGCCTGTCAATAAGATCCAAAGTTTATGATGAGGCACATTAGGTCCCTCATTAGAAAAGCCTTCCCTACTTCACCAGGCATCTCCTACATGGTTCCACCATCTCTATGCAACACATCAAACTACTTGCAGTGTCCCAATGATACCATAATTTTGCATAACAATTTGACTTGAAACATGCTGCTTCCTGCTATTAAGAACACCTTTCTTCTATAGTGAACCCTTATGGTTCAATAAGTAACAAATCTGTTGCCTTCTCCATGCAACTTTCTTCTGGATACATCAACTATCTGACTTCCTTGCATATTTGTGCATATTCCTGAGATAGCATTTATTTTGCAGCATCATTTATTAGATGATACTGTATCATGTATCGTGATTTGCCTTATACTGTATCATGAAATTCCTTAGAGTCAGAAAGTATTGTGTTCATCTTCTAGTTCTGTTGTTGGCAAAACACCATGCATATTACAAATGTTCAAACCCTTTTATTGAATTGTTTATGATCCCAGTAATTGGGAAAAAAAAGCAATGAATTAGTTAAATAAATGATAACACATTTATACTTGCAGGCTTTAAAGAGACTCAATCAGTGTTATAAACATTGGTATGCAAAGATAACCAAAATATATAGCAAATGTTAAACATAAAATTAACTGAAAATAGTAGGTTAGAAGTACATAAATAATGTGAATACTAAAAATATTCTGAAAATCGTGTATACTAAACCGTCAAAAGTGGCAATGCCTAAAAGGAGGAATTATGAAACACATTATGTTTACAACTCTGTATTTTAATTTTTCTCATTGAAATATTAGATTATGTAAAAAAAATCAATATGAATATATATGTGCAAAATTTGACTTCAAAATATGAAGAAACAGTAGTATGAGAGCCCAATCCAATTCCTAATAAATCAGAAAATTTGAGAAGCTTGAGTCCCATTTAATAGTATATCCTTATGAATGGAAAAATAAAGGTGTTGATAAGAAGCAAAGCAAGAGACCTATAAATATCACCTTAAAGCAATCCATATGTTTTAAGCTGACCGAAAGAAGACTTGGGTGGGGTATAAAACCTGTCTTCAAGTATTTGAAAAGCTATTTTATAAAAGTGGTATTAAATATGCCTTGTTTTGTTCTTGGTTTTTTACAATGTTCAGTGCATGAAACTTTCACAGAGAGAAATTATCTAAATTTCTAAATATCTAAAAATATGAATCTGTGTATAGAAATTTAGATTTGACATGAAATGGATCTTTTTTTATATGATCTTAATACTACAAAGATAAAAATAATCTATCTCATGCTTTCCTCATTTCATATTCCTTACACAGTCTTATCCAAACACAGTCTAAAGAACACTGCTGAAAATCACCATCCAGATTAATGCGGGGGGGTGGCGGGGGGAGGGTGGTGGTGGTAAAATTGCCTCAAGTCTCCCTCCCAGCACTGAATTTAACATACTGTTAGGTAGGAAGTTTCTGAAATTGTTTTTAAATATTTGGACATAGAAAGCATTGCTTAAAAAAGTGATTTGTTTTATTACATTTGATTCAAATTACACAGCAAAAAGCAAAATGAAAGGAAATCTGGACATCTGTCACACATACTTAAATAAAATCATTCATAAGTTCAAAATTTGTAGAGTATCTTCTACTGTCAAGAACATGGGTGAAAAGTAATAGTGTAAGTAATTTGTAGAGTGACAGATAAGAACAAAAACATTATTTTGATAAAATTTGTTTTGTGAGTCAATAGACGTGCATACTCTTCTCAGGGGTGATGCAAAGGAAAGTATTTGTCCAGAAGCTCTAGAAGATTCATAGGGAAAGACATGCAGGTGTGCAAAAGGCATGAAAGTATGAAAAAACTGTACGTTGGAGGATAGCTAAATAGCTCAATTTTGTGAAA
Source organism: Scalopus aquaticus (assembly GCA_004024925.1). NCBI lineage: Eukaryota > Metazoa > Chordata > Mammalia > Eulipotyphla > Talpidae > Scalopus > Scalopus aquaticus. The sequence goes on from PVIJ01018547.1 coordinate 6,054, forward strand.
ACAGCATGTATCTAATAGAACACAATTAAAGTAGAAAAAGTCAGATAGTAGATTCTGAGTACCATTCTAAGAAATTAGAGCTTTATTTTGAATACAAATGGGAGTCATAGGAAGGACTTTAACCAAGGAAATAATAAGAGGTTCGCAATTTAGAAACAGTCTCTTGTCAGTAAATGAAGATAATATATTGGGAATTCAGATGAGAATACTGTAAACTAATGTTTACAGTAATATATACATTTCAGGAGGGCAGCTTCATACCTCCTTATGTGTATGTGCCTCATTATACCTACCAACAAAATTTGGTGCCTCTTCCAGCGTGAGTGACACATTCCACCCCATTCCCCTCTTCTCCTCAATCTCTGATAATCACCCTCTCCTTTAGATGCTAAAATTTGTTTTTGTTGTGACTTTTTCATGTTTCCTTTGGTCATTCATATAACGCATATGAGAGAAATCCCTGGTAATTGTCTTTCACTTTCTGACTTATTTCACTTAGCTTAATCACCTCAATTTCCATCCAAATTATCGCAAAGGCAAAATTCCATTTTTCAAGATGAGTACTCATTCACTGAGTATATATCCCATAACTTTTTTATCCAGTCATCCATCAATGAGCAGTTAAGTTGTCTCTGTGTCTTCACTCTTGTGAATAATGCTGTTTGAACATAGGGGTACATACATCTTTTTACTTTTTTTTTAATATTTCAATTAATACCTAGGAGTCGTATTGCTGGATTATAGTGTATTTCTATTTTTAGTTTTTGAAGGAATCTTCACAACTTTTTCCATAGAGGCTGCAATAATTCATATTACCACCAACTGAGTATGATGATTCTTTTTCTCTGTTTCCTTGTCAACACATGTTGTTTCCAATCTTTTTGATAGAAGCCATTCTCACAGGTGTGAGTTGACATATTTTTGTGGTTTTGAATTACATTTTCCTAATAATAACTGAGGTTGAACTTTTTTTTTTATTATTTCATTTGCTCATGGGTTATCTGTATGTCTTATTTGGGAAAGTATCTGTTCAAATCTTCTGCCTATGTTTGGATTGGGTTGTTTGATTTTTGTTGTTGAGTTTCATGAGTTCTTTATATATTTGTAATATTATCCCTTAGGATGTATTGTAGTTGTAGGATGTGCAAACATCTTCTCCCAGTCTCTAGGTTACAATTTTAGGTGGTTTCTTTCACTGTATAAATGCTTTTTAATTTTTTTTAGTTTATTTAATTTAACGTAGTCCCACTTGTTTATTTTTCCTTTTGTTTCCTTTGCCAAGGGATTGGACCTTTAGCTCATAATTTCCCAAAGACTCAAAGAATTGGATACACCAATTACCAATAGACGTGGAGTGATGCTGGAGACATAAAACAGGAGGATCTATTGAAAATGTTAATTAGATTGCCCAGATTCCCTTCTCTAGTCCACATACATGCCTTCTTTTATAAGACCAAGTCTCAGATCTAAGATATAGACAACGTTGAAGATAGGGCAGTATTTTTAAAAATCAGAACAAAAAAAAAAGGAGAGAAATGAAGTAAATGTAACCATTCCACTTGCCAAGAAATACCCTCTTTTCCAAGTCTTTTCCCATTACCCACATGAATATTAGCCCTCTTACTTCGACCTGACTCTCAGAAAGCTGGTAAACAGGACTTTACCATCCAGAGAAGCCAAAACATCTAACAATATTAAACAAAAGATCTAAGATTTTTATATCAGAATTTTCCCAAATGAAAGGTCAACTACATCACCCTCCAAGTAAGGCTTATGTTCAATAGTACTTCCACTATTTGGAACATTGTGCAGACAAACTAAAATTTACACACATTTTGGGAAAGCTTGTAGGGATAAAAATAAAAACAAACATAATGGAGGGAGTACTCTGAGGGCATAGAGAGAATGCAAAAACTCTTTAATAATTAATATATTTGAAAATATAGGAAATATGCTAAACCACAAAATAAGAATACACTGCTATAAAAAGTAATGCTCAGGGAATTAAAAAGTAGAACTCAGTGGTTAAAAATATACTAACAGAAATGAAAAATGTTATGGATGTGTTGAATGATGAATTCAAGGCAGCTCTCATCCCAAGACTACATGTCTGTGTCTATGCAGTTTTATCTTCTTACAAATCTGTCCCTTTCAGAGAAAAGCTCTTTCTGTCCTTTTGTGTATGTGCAAGTGTCTTCTCCCTTCCTTTCTCATAATAAACTCCTCCCTTTAAAATCTAAAAAAAAAGAAAAGAAAAAAAAAGATGAAGTCATAGAAATTTCCCAGAAAGTGGAACAAAAATAAAAGGATAAGAAATATTAATGACCAACCCTGAAGGTTTAACATCCAGATAATAACAAAACCAAACTCAATAGATTCTGCCCCAAGTCAACCAGATCCAAGTTATTTATAGACAAGAAATTTATTATCTGTAAATAATAAAGACAAAAGATGTGAATTTCTCTGCAGTCAGTCTCCCAGGTAAGGGCTGGAAAATATTTTAAAGGAAAAGAAGGCAAAATGTGAGAAAGGAGTGTTTGGTGTTCAGGTTTTTTATACAATGAGTGTTTCTGGTCATTTGATAGTAATTTGGGCATGCTCAGATACGGTTCATTCTTCCACATATGTCATATGTTCAGAAAATAGTGACTCAACTCCTCCCTTGGAGATTGTATAGTGATATTGAGGATGATGTGAGTTTCAGATCGTAAAGGAAGAAATTAAGCATGTTCTGGATTTCTTATGGCAAAATGAACTGTTTGTTTGAGTGGTTGGAATCTGGTTATCTCAACAGACTAAAATATATGGTTTAGTTAGACAACATTGCTTTCAAGGAACTTAATTAAGAATTCTAACCATCTTGTTGAAGTAATTAGTGAGCAACCCTAATCCTTGGTTTCCTTATAGCTAGAGAACCTAGAATCAAATGTCTTAAACATGTCATTCCTGGCTTTCTGAGGTTCTGCTTTGGTAATAAAAGAAGTTCAAAAATGAGAAAACAAATAAAACTGATGGGAGGTAATCATGAAAGAATTCACACCAGAATATTCCCTACAACTAAAGGATTTGTGTTTCTACATCAAAAGGACCATTTCATAGCTAAATTCTCAACAGTTGTCATAAAATATCAATAAATAATTCCTAGAAATGACCAATGCTAAAGATGCATTGTAAACTACTATATTAAAAAAATACACAGACAAATGCCAAAATAATCATATGAAAGTAATTATTTTTAAGAATGGGGAAATCAGACGGGAGAAGCCTGGAGACTGCTACTTCTCATAGCTTGTATACTCACTTGATTTTTATGTACATTTATTAAGTAGACAAAAATAAAAGCTAAAACATAAAATGATCCTTCATTTCAACCAATGCAAATGAAAAAAAAACTAATTAACTATGGGTCTGCTAAATGTCACATACCAGACCCTACAATCTCCTTTCAAGTTAAACAAGAGCGGGATGATGGATCATCCTGGGACAATGTGTATACATCACCAGGTATGACCAGGAACACCCAGGGGTCCTTGACTGATGTACTTTATATCCCCAAGACTGATCAGTGGAACACCTTGTTAATAAGATTGGAACCATGGGTGGTGGGCAGAATTATGATTTACCTGATCAGTGGACTCACCTTCCCTAAAGCCCTAATTAACATAATCGTATTTCCAGTTTGACCTACCCTTTTCTCTTTGATCTCCTATCAATAAAAAGGCCAGGATTTTGCTTTTCAAGCAGTATCCTGCAATGTGCAGCCTGCGCCACTATTCCCGTTTCTTTTCTTTATTAGTGTGGTGTTGCTGATGCAAAAATTAATTATATATATATATAAAATATATATAAATATATTTCTAAATATATATAAATATATGTTTATATATATTTACATATATTTAATTATATATATTTATGTATATTTTATATATAATTTTATATATTATATATATTTATATATATAATATATATATAATTATATATAAATATAATATAAAATATAAAAATGAAAATATTATATATAATTATATATAAATACACATATATTTATATATAAATTATATATATATAAATATATATATATTCAGAAAGCAGCATGGAGAAGTAGACATGGGAAATGTGAGTGCAGTTCAGAAGACAAGAATATGTGCCAAGACCTATCAGGTGCATAATTGGAGTCCCAGAAGAACAAAGAGATAATAAGGGAGAGGCAATAATAATTGTGTTTTCTAGAACTAATGGAAGACTCCAATACTTAGCTTTAGAATCCAAAAGAAAAGTAAAAAAAAAAGCAAGGGGAAAAAAGTATTAAAGAATCCAATGGAATTCATAATTGTGGTTATTTTTCTATCCTCAAAATATTTCTTGACTAAAATAAGAATGTTCAGTTAGACCTTTTAAACTGATGATTTGCTCTGTGTGAAATGTCTCAATTCAAGCAAATCAGGTACACACATATAGAAACCAATTAAGATAATTTGAGGAGCTACAATAATGATTGGTTAGGTAACTACTAGAATGAATTGATTTATAAAGATACACTTGCATCACAGTTAAGCAGACAGAATTTACCCATTTTAGTGGTCTCCCTAGTGAATGTTGCCTGAGATACAAAGAAAATATCGGTTGACACATACTTAAGTTATGTCTCAGTAATGCCACAGCAACTAATTGAAGAATGAAGCATCAAGGAACCATTCCTTTGTTTTGCTTACATAATAAAAACCAGTCTAACTCATTCAATATTAAATTGGTTATTTTGACGTTATGTAGATAAAAACATTCGTTATCTAATTAGGGAGTTAATTTCCTTTTCTCTTTCCTAAGCAACCTGGTTTCCTTCTGTTTATTATTCAATCATTATTAATTTCTACTTGTATGATCAGGTATAATTTAGGCAATATAAGTATGATTTCAAAGTGATAAACCCTGCATCATATGGTAATGTAATTATTTTGCCCTCAAAAATTATGATTTAAAAAGATAATGGGCATGGGAATTGGAATTATGTGAAAGGCCTGCGCTATGAATGCTATGAAGATTTTTTTTTTTTTTTAAGAAACGGATTAATTTCGGGGCCTCCCTGGTGGCGCAGCGGTTGAGCGCTGCGCTGTGGAGCTGTCGGCAGCGCGCACGATGTGAGTTCGACCCCCAGCCGGGGAGAATCCCACATGGTGCGGCAGACCTCTCCTGCCTCGCCTGCTGCTCCCCTCAGCAGTGTATTTCTGATCTGCCTGTTCTGCTCCCCACTCTGTCTCTGGTGAACCCTCTCACCGCCCCAAGCCTCTGGCCTGTACCCCAGCTTGTATGTATAAGTAAATAAATCTTAAAAAAAAAAAAAAGAAACGGATTAATTTCTTTGTTAGCTTATTTAAAGCAGTTCTTTAGTGGTTGCCACTGGTGAATAATTGACAGCAAATGCTGCTTGCTAAAACTAACACAAGCTACAGTAAAATGCAAAACATAAAGTTATCTGTATTGATGCTTTGTATGTAGGATGATAATGGAAAAAGAGGATAAGACCTTTGAACACATGACAAGGATTTCTTAGAAGGTGGCTGCTAAGTAAACACACTAATACTGTCCTTTGGCTGTATGTTAGTTTAGCTAATGCTTCCTTAGAGAACATTTTCGAGAAGACAAGAGCTTATACATTGCCTTTATTTCACAAATTTTAGATCATCAAATCTAGGTAATGAAATAATAACTTCTTTGCAAGAGAACAGTATAATCAACTTTTGCTTGTAAATGTCCTTCCGGGATGACCTTGGTATTATCTTGGGTATTGCAAAATCTCCTGTGTCTATTTTAGTACAGCAGTTTTGGAATTGTCTTTCCTTTCAGATGCTGAAAGAGGAGTAATAATTTCTATCTGCTATCTCCTTGCTTATTTCTCATTCTTCAAATAAACATTTTAAATATGAGTAGAAGGAGAAAAACACCTTCTTTCTTGCCTCAATGATGCCCCACCCCACACCCCCATGATGCAGAAGAGTTGACTTAATTATTCCAAAGTTAAAGTGAAGAAGCACACTGCTTTCTCTGGGGAAAGCCATCTTACATTCCCTGAAGAAATGACAATAGGAGTGGATAAAGTTCATTCAATTTGAGTGCAGTTGAAGTAAATAGATTGTTAATGAGTTTTGCTATTTATCTTTGTTTTGTTTTGGCCTAAGTCGATGAAGATAAGCCGTCAAGATGATGAGCAGAGGGTCTTGGCTGATTCCATTGAAAATCTAATTAAAAGGTTTTTCTAATCTTAGTTTATATTGGAATTCTAAAATGTAAGGATGCATCCATTAGTTAGGACAACCATAATTCAAAGCAGTGCTAGGAAAAGAAGTGGTGTTTAATTGCCTGTCAATAGACTATTGTTTAATGTTATTCACCCCAAATCAAAGACAAATGTTCATGCTTTTATTAGCTGTACTCTTTGACATGGTATTCAAATAAACTAAGGACTAATAAATCAAAGTGAACAGATTTAATCACAGCATCTACTATTTCTGGGCATCTATGATATTCAAAAGATTACTTTTTATTAAAAACCTCAATAAAGAAAATAAATTATATGCACTTAAGTTGAATACACTACCATTTTATTATTGTTGTGCATGTGGAAAACTAGAACTTCTCTTTATTTTCATAATTACAGGTATACTTTAATTACACATGAGCTTTTACATATGCTCTTCTGCTTAGAGAAATATTATATTTAGTTTAACTTTGTATGCTCAATAAAAGCTAAGTGATAACATGAAGCATGTACTTCCTAAAGTGTAGAGACCAAATCAATTTATAGATAGATAAAATATTGGAGGTTTTCTTGTCATTGTCAGAAAAGTCAGACTGAGAAAATAAGGATTTATTCTTGACTTATCACAGAACATCTCTCTTTAATTCTTACTTTCCAACTTTGTTTATCTAAAGTTTTTCATTTTGTTTAATTTAAAAAGTAAAATGGGGGGGTGCTGGGACCATTTTACTTTTTAATTAAACAAAATGAAAAACTTTAGATAAACAAAGTTGGAAAGTAAGAATTAAAGAGAGATGTTCTGTGGTAAGTCAAGAATAAATCCTTATTTTCTCAGTCTGACTTTTCTGACAAGGGGAATACAAAATGTAAAAGATATAAATAACAATAAAAATATATATTAAAATTAAAAGTGGTAATAATAAAATAAAAAGTAAAATGGAAGATGGTCCCATTTACTAAGATGGGGAATATTAAGAAATTACATACTTTGCCTTTTCTAAATTCCTTTGGGCAAATAAGAATCTGTTGTGAGGAAAAAGGACGTCTGCAACAAACTCCACAGGAGGGCCAAGACACTAGCGGCCACTAATCCCTTAATTCCATCATCATCCAGAGAGAGGATTACCGGAAACTGAGGGGTGGAGTTAAGCAGACATGTTGGCTATATAACGAGGGTCTTTGGACCTTGGGGCTCTCTTGCTTCTCGCCGGGCTACGCGTGCCATTGGGGTTTCCAGCTCTTTGGATCAGGTAGGACGTATTTGGAGATTTATCTCTCTCCCTCACTTTCTCTTTTGTCCCCCAGTTATTCATTTTTTTATTTCCCTTCCTTTTGTAAATAAGCCCTTTTATTAACCTTTTTGTGAGTGCCTGCAATTGTTCTTATAAGTCCTTTTTAAGCGCACAGGTGAGAACCCACAGTCAGGCACCCCATTGTATATCGGGGTTGCCCTGTAACAAATCTAGAGAGCACCTATTATTTGTCAAGCAGTTTTAAGCTTCATTGTGCTCACAGATTTTTTCCATCAATAAACTTCCTGCCTGTTATGGGAGATAAGACAGAACACAGCTTAATAATTTAAAGTAGACAGCTATACCCTAAGAGTAGTGCAAATGGAATTGCATGTCAGTCTCCAGCTTTTCAATGATGCCATTAACTTGTGACTTTTTGTTAATTTTCCTGTTTGATTTTTAAGGCATAGAATAATTTAAGGAATAGAATTTTAAAAGGCATTATATTAAAATGTTATATGTATTGATATAACATTGATTCTGGCCAATAAAGAAATAGGTATACAATAGGTATACAATAGAAATAGGTGGAATAACATGATGATTTATAATAAAACATTGACCACTTATTTATAAGGATATTGATAAACAGATATACAAGGCAAAGACAGATAAAAGCCTAATTGTACTAAGAGGTCCAGACCCAAAATTTACAGGTGACCTGACAATAATACTTCTGAAGCAGTATAAATATGGGAGGTGAAATAAACCAATAAGATAGGCTTCCAAATCCATGATCTGGGGTCCCTGAAACTTTCTCATGTTCATTGGTCTTTAATACCAGAATCTCTGACAGAAAATCAGCCCCATTAGCTGGTACCACAAAGTTCTGGTTCCAAATGTTTCAGCTCTGTGCTGTTCTTCCAAATATGGCCTGAGAGATTCCAAACTCTCTCCTTTTTTTTTTTTATGATCAAAGTTGTTTTTATTTAATAAATGTTTTACAATTTGTAAAAATATTTTTAGTGACAATTAATACATTATTTTTGCAAAAGGAACTGCTATTAAATCAATGTGTTTATTTCAATGGCTGGTTTATAAAATAGGAAAAAATGCTCTATTTTACATATATGACTTTAAAATTTCCCATTTCTTTAATGTGTTGAATATTCAACTGAAGCATCTAGGTAAGTTGCTAATTATTATCATCAGAGCCTATTCAGCAATACCTGGTGATAGAGCCTTAAAATTAAATTAATCCTTCATGTTATCTACTTGAGAAATCTTTTTTCATTCCATTAATTTTATTGAGGAAACACTGATTCACAACACTGTAGATGACTTACAGGTATAAGTTCACAACTCCTCAATTGAATGTGCCACACCTCACCCCCACAAAAGCAGCCATAATCATCTACCATAGACCACTGGGCACCTATAACCCTTTGCTCCCCACCACTATGTTCTTCCTCTGGTAGTCTCAATTCTAGTCATTTCTAATTTATAGTCCTTTCAAACATTTGTAATGTCGTTTTGGTTTAGTTTTATTAATTTCCAAATAAGAGTGAAACCATTCAGCATTTATCTTTTTTCCTCTAGCTTTTTTCACTTATCATAACCCTTTTGGTTCCATCCATGTAGTTGCAAATGGCAAGATTTGATCCTCTTTTATATAGCTGAGTAGTGTTTATTCTATTGTGCAATATATGTTGTTAGAATTGTCTGATCCATGTGCTCAACACACAGCAGAAAATTGAATACTGAGCACCAAATGTCTGAAGTGGGATAATTTTTGGAAGCCATTGACCGGATGGTGGGAGGCAATTCTCAAAAGTCTACCATATCAATTGAGGAACTATGTTTTTTATACACACACACACACACACACACACACACACACACACATATATATACATATATATGTATATTTTCTTTTTTTAAAAGATTTATTTATCTATGCATACAAATTGGGGTACAGGCCAGAGGCGTAGGGCGGCAAGAGGGTTCACCAGAGACAGAGCGGGGAGAACAGTCAGATGGATGGAAATACACTGCTGAGGGGAGCAGCAAGGGAGGCAGGAGAGGTCTGAGATGCCATGTGGGACTCTCCCCTGCTGGGCGTCATACTCGCATCAGCAGCTGCTGATAGCTCCACAGTGCAGCGCTTAACTGATGCGCCACCAGGGAGGCTCTATATAGGTATATTTTCTTGTAGAAAAGCAGGGAACCTAGGGAAGTCTTTGAGAAGAGGGTTGCTATCATCGTTTATTGTGGATTTGAGGACAAGCAATACATGATCAAAGTTTAAGGAGCCTAGATTCACATCTGCATAAAGCCTTGCTGTAATGGCTTGCTAGTTCCCTGAAGAAAAAATTAGTCCTTATCCCACAGTTATCCACTTTTTGATATGCAAACAGAGAGGTAAGTTAATGTATGCTCAGAAGATTAATTTTCATTTCCCTGATAATAAGTAATGATGAGCATCTGCTCATGTGTTTGTTGGCCATCTACATATCCTTTTTAGAGAAGTCTTTTTTTATTATTATTTAATTTACATCCTTTACATTATTGTGTATCCCCTGTAGGTGCCCCACCACCAATTCACCCATGAACCATCACCATAGTCCCTTGTGCTCTTTTCTTCCCTATTTTGGTCTCTCTTCTTCCCCTCCTCTGGAGAAGTCTTTTAAGCTCTTGTGCCCACTATAGCAATTTGATATGATACGGCTGTTATTTGTTTTCTTTCTGTTGAGCATTCTGAGTTCTTTGTAGATATTGGATTTGAACCCCTTGTTGTGTGTATTATTTGCAAATATTTTCTCCCCTTTGTGAGAGTATTTTTTTCTTTTTAATAGATTCAATTGCAAGTAGAAGCTTCCCAGTTTATTTTGTTTATTTTTACTCTTATTTCCCTTGTCACTGGAGTGGAAGTCCCAAAGATAATTCTGAAGTCAATGCTTCAGAAGTATTTTGCTAATGTTTTCTCCTATATATTTTGTAGGTTCAGGTCTTACATCCAAGTCTTTTATACATTTTGTGTTAATTTTGTGTCTGATGTGTGATAGCGGTCTAGTTTCATTCTTTTGAATATGACTAAATTTGAATATGTCTACTTTTCCCAGCACCATCTCTTAAAGAGATTTTCCTTTCCCATTGTATGCTCATGGCTGTTTTGTCATTGATTAACTGTCTATATAAATGTGGGTTTATTGTTGGGGGTCTTAACTCTATTTTTTGGCCTGTGTCCATTTTATTCCAATATCATACTGTTTCGATTACTATTGTTTTGTAAGATAGTGAAACACTGGGAGTGTGAAAACTCTGTTTTTGAGGGAGATAACTTTGTCTATTTATGGTCTTCTGGGATACCATATACATTTCAGTAATATTTGTTCTATTTCTTTAAAGAATGCTACTGAAATTTTTGTGGGGTTTCTTTGAATCTGTCTATTGCTGTAAGTAACATGGCAATTTTATCAATGCTAATTCTTCCAATCCTCCATTCCATTAGCAAAATAGCACAATATTTCTTCTATTTCTTTGTTTGTTTCTTCTGTTTCTCTTAACAATGTGCTATAGCATTACAGTTTTCCTTGTGCAGATCTTTCACTTATTTTGTAAAGTTTATTCCTTGCATATAATTATTTTATGTGATTGTAAATGGGGTTGTTTTCTTCATTTCTTTCTAATTTAGTTCATTGCATGTATATATGAAAAAATTCATTTTGCAGATTGATTTTATAGCTTTCCAGTTTACTGATTTAATATCTCCAATTGCACTGGTCAACACTGAGATCATTACTGACTTAAAAAAGACCCTAATCTGTAGAATCTTGGTGTACTGAACATGAATATAACCCTGAAATTTTTTTATTAGTTCTCATTTGAAGATATTTCATACAATTAATCTTATATGTTAAAACATGTAAACTTATCCAATAGGACTGCAACAACATCCTAAATTAGCCTAGAATGATGTAATATTGCATTGCATTGCATAATGCCATCATACATGCATTGGCTAGAGTTGATTGCATCATCTTCTGATGCAATGCAATACTACTGCCAGGTGGCTGCTGAAGTAAACTGACATCAGCAGTGCACTATATAAACCCCTGTCAGAAAGGCTGGGCATTGAAAATGTTTCAGACTTTGTGAAAGACAGTTTAAGCTACTGTTCCATAAAACTGTTATTATTGTATCCATTTAGGCACAATACAGACAGCAATGCCTCTTTCTGCTCTATTTGTGGGGAAATGACATTTGCCAACTAGAAGAAAAGTATCACTTCTCAAGTGAAGAAGGCTTACCATCTTTAATTCGGATGCAAGGATGGTGATCAAGACAAGCCTTGGGCCCCACATATATGCTATGCTGTGCTACATGTCCAAAGCAGCTTTCACAGTGGTTAAATGGCAAAAGACCATCAATGCCGTTTGCAGTCCCCATGGTGTGGAGAATGCCAAGTAACCACAGAAAAGACTGTTCCTTCTGCTTGGTTCCTCCTCTTTCTGGCAGAATAATGAAGCAAAAGGCAAAAGAAGTTGAGAATAGTCTACCCAAACATTCCATCTGCATTGAGACCAGTTCCACATGGTGAGGGACTTCCTATTCCAGAACGCCCAGCAGAATATTCTCTTGATTCATCTGATGAGGACAAGGGTGAGCCCACCCATTCTTCTCCTGTTCCATCAGCATGCAGTGATCCAGATATTCACTGTGGCGCATCATCAACCCCACACAGACTAACACAGGAAGAACTAAATGACCTGGTTCATGATTTGGATTTATCCAAGAACAAAGCAGAATTGCTAGGATCAAGACTCCAAGAATGGACTCTTCTAGAAGATGTCACAATTACTTCCTATCGAAAGTGCCACCAGCAGTTGGAGACTTTCTTCAGAAAGGAAAGTACTCTGGTATTCTGTTCCAATATAGAGGGCCTCCTGAATGCCCTAGAAATCACTCATGGCCCACAAGAATGGAGACTATTTCTAGACTCTTCGAAACTGAGTCTTAAGGCTGTGCTTTTGCACAATGGAAACCGTCTTCCATCTACTCCAGTAGTGCATGCTGTCTACATGAGATATATGATAACTTAAAGCAGGTACTGAATTTCATTGAGTATAACAATTACAGCTGGCATGTCTGTGGTGATTTGGAGCTAGTTGCCCTTTTAATGGGACTGCAGCAGGGATATACAAAATACTTGTGTTTCTAATGTGAATCGGATAGCCGAGCAAATGAATTGACTGTCATATTCGTATTGAGCACATACAAATTGATAGGAAATGACTAATTTTATTTCAGTAACATGACTTTTGTAAAATTTGTTGACCAGTGTTATTTTAGTGGAATCTTCAAGATTTTCTATGTATTATCAGATATTCTGCAAATTGTGGTAATTTCACTTACACTTTTTCCTTGGGATTTCTTTTAAGTCATTTTCCCCCTAATTGTGTGACCATGATTTCCAATACTATGTTGAATTACGGTGGTGAACATCTTGGTTTTATAGAGGATCACAAAAGAAAATATTCCCTTTTTATTGCTTATGGTGTTAGCTGTGTGTTTATCATATATGACATTTATTATGCAGAGGTATATTCCTTCTATCCCCGTTTTAAAAAGGCTTTATCATAAATCATAAAAAGATGTAGAATCTTAGGCAGATGCTGAATTATAGTGCATATCTAAAACATATACAATGTTATAAACCAAAGTTACTTTAATAAAAATTATTTTTTAAGTGTAAATTGAATTTTTATGACTTGAAAAAGGCAGAGTTATAAATTATGATAATTCAGTTAAATAGCATCTACCTTTTGAATATTTGTCTAGCATATGGGACATGTCACATTTTTTGGTGCACCTGGCTTGTTACTATGAAGATGCTGACTTATAGAGTTGGATCTCTGATTTTTCACTTAGTACAAATATACATACACATCTCCTATGTAAAATCACTATAAATCATTATGAGGAACTTCCCATGACAATGAGGGGAGACAATCTGAGTTGTGTCTTGCCCACAGAAAATCTGTACATGAATAAGAAATATACAAAAACAAAATGTTCAAGATGTCCAATCAGTTAAGCTTTGTTTCATTGATATAAACTTTCTAACTTATCAAGGTCAAAGGATAAAAGAAGCAAATAAATAAAAGTGAAATAAAATAATTTGAGATTGGGTACATAGCATTAATGGATGTCTCAAGAAACAACAACAAAATGGTATGACAAAGAGAATTTAGTTTTAAGGAAAATGGGAAACCTGAATTCAGATCTGTTCTTTTGAGTTAAACTATTCTTCAAGGGAAAATAATGCACTAGTTATTTGGTAATGGGTTAGTTTTTGTGGTCAAAGAAGTGAACTGTTGGTAGCTATTGGCAACTATTTCGGGAGAAAAAAGGAGGCAGTGCCTTAGGTCACAAAGAATTAAGTGCTATTCAAAATAGGCATCAAAATTTTTATTTGCAATTTGTGTTCAAACAAATTTACACTGTGTCCATATTGTTTTTAAGTACATTCATTTTAAGTTTCTAATATGACCAGGTGCAGTCAACTCTGTATGAGGCAGTTTACAAAATACTAGGATGAACTTCTAAAACCTTAACATTGTCCTACTACCAATACTAACTCACCTTGAGTCCAGATTTTAATTTTTTCCTTATTTTTTGTAGCTTCTAACCACATGATTTTTCTTCCCATTTAAAACCTTGCTACTGTCTTCAGTCTATAGTTTAAATTAATTCCTATCTTCATGTTTTTCAAGGAAACTATAAGTTGGATTATACTTTTTTCTAGTTGTAAAGTCTATATTAGACTTCACTAAAGAGCTATACATCATGATCCTTTATCTCACTGTACCTCTCTCCATGGGCATTGACCTCTTCAATTTAAGGAGGTGTCCCATCAGTGAGACCCACTTCTATGCACTCTACAGGAAACTACTATTTCCTAGTATTAACAGAATGAGATCAAACACTTAAGGTAGAGTTTGAATAAAATAGAGAAATATCTAGGATAAAAATAAGTTAACCTTAAAATTTCATATGTTCTCTTAATAATATCTAGAGTATATCTCGTATTTAAAGACTAAGTTCCCAAATTATAATAGTAGAAAAAGTGTTAGACTATATAAGATATAATCTGCTACCAGAGAATCAAGAAAATGTATGACCTTTTTAAATTAATTATATGTAAAGTCAATTGTTTAAAAGTTATACTTCGTAAAGTATGCATATAAAAAATAAGTACACATATATCATAGATTATTTTGCTATATTGAAAATATACATAATTATCTAAATAGCTTCAACATATGTTGATAAAATGTACATATGCTTATGGAACAAATCTTATGCAAATATAATTTGCAGTATTAATTGATTCAATTTGAAAAATTTGCCATAAATAATGATAGATTCCCAACAGGTTTCCAACAACATCTTCAATAGCTTAATTTGGATCCTGGGATCCCTAGTCAAAACACATGCACACACACACACACACACACCCCTCCAGTAGAAAAAAAATTTCCTCATATTTGAAACACTTATCTTGTATAAACTTCCTATACAATATTAAAGTCAATAACCACAGATTTTAAAGTCATTTAAATTGATATTTGTAGAGAAATGAAAGTGTATGATTAAAGTTATCAAGCTCATACTTTGGGAAAATATGAATATAAAGAAAAATAAGTTTGAATATTTTGCTCTAATTTCAAATGGGATTCCACTGGGAAGAAAATAAATTCAAACAAAATCAGGTTTATACAGGCTCAGAGTAGCTGATTTCTATAAGTAGTCTCACCACCACTAGTGGCCAAGAGTCCAGATGGAGGTGAAAGTTAAACCTGTTTAATTCTGAGCTGCCAGAGCCAGCCCAGCTCCTGGACCACTGAAAATGCAGAGAGATAATCAGCCATTTTGTGGGAATGTAGGCATATAGGGCATATATTTCTAAATAGTATCTCATGATTACTTAGCAGCAGGGCTGGAATCACTTGACTACCTCTAGATTGAATAAACCCTGAAGTGTTCATATTAAATGAACATATGCAAAATAGTTATATTTTTCTTGTCACCCCAAAACAAAATGTAAAATTTTACTGTGTTTTAAGGTAAAAAATTAATAACTTGAAAGGGGAACAATACAGCAACACTTGTATGATCTTGAACTTAATAACAAGCCTCAGGGAAAAGTACAGTGGAATGTACAGGGGAAATGTACAGGGAGAGTACAAAGGCAATGAGATTCCATCAATTTGAAAAGATTATGAATGACATATATTGTAAATATTCCTACAGTAGTAAGAATTTAGAAGGCCAACAAAGATGAAACAACATAATTATCAGAGGGGCCAACAGAGGCAAAGACTTATGTTTATAAATAGACATCCAGATGCATGAAAATGACGACCCACACAAAGCTGGAGGACTGCAGGCCAATTCTACATGCATACAGTCACTAAGCTACAGAGTAGATCTAATAAATGTAGTCTAACTTCTTTCATTAGATATGTTAATAAGAATTTTAACATCATTGCCATTTTACAGATGGAGTAATTAAGATTCAAAATGTTCCCATAACTTGCCTCAGAGAGCACAGCTAACAAGTATTAAAGTTGGAATTTGAACTGGAATAAAATGACTGTGAACCCTATATCCCCACCCATTATGCAATAAAATCTATTGAGCTAATAGGAGAACTTCAACTAACCAAATATTAGGTCTCTATTGTGAGGTCCTTGCCTGCCTCTTAGATTTAAGAATCTGTAAGGGTGCTTTTCCTACTATGTAAGTTTTTGTAATATGAATTGGAAAGAATATTATTGAATAATTAAGCAGCGAGATTGGCAGGGCTCCAGCAGCTGTTGGATATAATGCTACTGTGATAGGAATGAAGCACCTTGCTCAGTGGAAAAAAGCCATTGAGTAAACAGTGCAGGAACTCGCACCTGCTTAGTGCATGGTAAATGGATGCTCTGCTTGTGGTCTTTCTTCTGCTGCCTGCTGGAGGTTGTAAACAGTATTAGCGTTCATTTTGATTGTACAAAGTTTATTGATTCTTGTCTGATTGTACATGCTCCTCAGAATTTTCCCGGGACATTTCTGTTTATTTTTGCCAGTTTCGATTGACTTTTTTTTTTTTTTTTTTAATTTTCACAAAATATTACCAGGGCCATTCTTAAAATCTTCACTTTTAAAATTTCTAGAGAAAATATAAGTTAGAAGTCAGTGTCCCGGGTCAGTGAATGCACCTCTCTAAAAACTACACCTCGCTCACTTCCCGTGCTTACTGCTATAGTGGAACTGGGAATTGGCAGCACGATAGAAACTTACAGTCTGCCATGTCAGGAGACTTGAGGTTGTTACTACATAGTAAACTAGTCCACAATTCACTACTTAATGAAGCTATACACAGGGATAACTAAGCTAATTTCAAATATCTATGCCCCGTTTTGCATACTCGAAGTTAAAGAAATGCTGTCCTTCCTAAGAGATAATGAATGTGAAGCTCCCTTTCAATTTTAATACTATAAAAACAATATTGTTGTTATAGAAGAATTCATTAGGAAGAGTAAAATGTACAATCCACAAAGTTTTATAAGCAATTATTTAAAATTGAAAGAATTTAAACTTGCAACCATCTTCTGAATGTTTCACTAAACTTCATAATCTAACTTTGTAAGGTTTCTGTTATAAATTTCCTACATCTGAGCTGTTTGTAAAACAGCCATATCATTTTTGATTAAGACTTCAAAAAAAGAAAAAGAAGACAATGTTGCAATATATATATATAACATATATATTTACAAATGTTCAGCTATAGTCATATTATTAAATAAATAAAACTTAACTGCTATGTATAATAGCATATTTAAATATGGATACATAAATTTAAGTAGAGTATCATTTTATAAATGTATTCTAATGGACCTAACATTGTTTTTAATCATATTTACTCTGTAAGAAATACTTATGTGAATATTATTATAATCAAAGTTTTCACCAGTACTAATACCATATTCCTGCTGCTGTGCATATTATTCTCTGTACATCTGACATATTCCCCACACAGAAGAAATTATTTTCAATCTGTGCAGAGAGATGTTTTCTTATTTTGATTAATTATTTATTAAAACATAGTGCTTAGGCATTCCTTGTGTCATGTTAAAAACATATATGTGTGTATACATATGTCAGTATGTGTATATGTAATTTGTAATTTGATGGTCTGCTATTATTCTCTCTCTCTCTCTCTCTTTCTCTCTCTCTCACTCACTCCTGTGCTCCCCCATACCCAATTGAAACATTTGATTTTATGACACAGTCTTTGAAAATGTATATTTTCTTGATAAAATTACTATCACATAAGAAGTTTAAGTTAAAACCCAGCATACAACAGTAAAGTATTGATGTTTTCTGAGCAGCTATTATATTAGGAACCATGGATTAGAAAAATTAAACATATTCTAGAGATGCTTACAATGCGGAAAAAAGAAGAAATAGAGGAAAAAAGTCAAAGATGCCTACATTCACAATCTGTGTGTCTAGAAGAATGACAGTTATACTAACAACCCCTACAGTTAAGAAATAAGAACAAATGTGCAAAAACAAAATCTCAACTACCATATTTTAGAGATAAATATAAATCTCCTCATGTCATTTAGTTGTCTGCAATAAATTCAAACATTATATTCTTTCTCCATAGGCACATATTCTAGCTTATGAAATTACTTATAAGAAACAATTAAAATCAACTCTCTAATAATTCACCTTTATCAATATGCATTCTGATATTCCTGTGTTTTTGAAGAGGCTGCACCTAATGCTATGAATAGACAATTATGTGCAATGACTATTATAAAATGCTTCTTGGTTAAACTAACATACTGCTGTGTTACCATGGAATTTAACTCTTAGTAATTGAGCACAAAAACAGTGCTAATATTGCACTTAAATCTCATATACATTTTTTAATTCCCTTCATTCTTCTACTGCTATTTGTTTCTACAAATATACTTCTAATAATCAAAAATAGAATTAATTCAACAACTGGAGAACAAATATTATTCCTAGAATATTTTCTCACATACATATGCTTTTGAAAATTATCAAAAGTAACAGATTATAAGGAAGGGAGCTTTGCCATAAGATCAAATGATTGATCTATGTTCTAACATGCAAAAAAAATGCATACCTAGTTATGTATAAATGTGCTTTTGATAGTTAATCAGTGGAATTGATAAATTATGGATTAGCCTCAATTCACCTTCCTTAGAAGAACAAATGTCTAGAAACCCTCCAAAAGCAAAAATCAATTGGAATGTTTCTGAACAGTTTAAATTATCTCTTGACAAATTCTTTTGGACTCTTCTAAGTTAGTATGATGCAGGCAATTTCAGTTTGTGTTCAAAGCCAACATATCTTATGAGTTGATAGTAGATTACAACATTAATGCATTGTCCAAAATTAATTTGAATTTTCTACCTCATTTCCTAAATCTTAACAAAATTTTATTTCATTCTTAAGGTTTGCTTCATGGTTTTACAAGTTAGGGATAAATTAGATTACTCTGCTAAGTCTCAACTGAAAGTACTAAGAAAAGTTTACTAAAAATATATGAATAATTTTATGTGTGAGTAGTTATTCCATGTGAGCAAAAAAAAAAATAATTGAAAAATTGGCAATCAGCAATACATTCAAACTCAATATGAGTTACTTTTATTTTTCTAGTTCTTTCTATTATAACAAATTCTTACTTATGTTCAGAAAGTGCATCCCATTCTTTAAACCTAATATTTCCATCTTTATTCAAAGTTTCTTACAACTGTCATAATAAATAATTTTTTTATTACATAGGTCATTTGGATTTCTACAAGATTTCTGTGACCTGAGCAACCAGAGACCTTGTGACAGTCAGTGATCTCACCAGCCATCACTCAAAACAATGAGACCACAGACCCCCTTGGGGAGGTTGCCAGAGTGGCCTGAGGACTCACAAACATATTTGAGACCATGCCAGTCCCCTCACACACCTTCAGAGACCTCATGACTTGCTGCAAGAGCCCACGATTTGCCTCCCAGATTGGTGTAATCCCAGACCCATGAAAGGGAAGGTGCCAGAGCAGCCAGAAACCTTGCAAGACCCTGCAAGCCCTTAGCCAAAACTGCAGAGGTCTCACAATCTCCCACAAGACCCAGCTAGCACCCATCCAGATAAGCTGGAATGTTGAAGCCTTGCAACATTCTAAGACCCCATCAGTGCCTGACTGGACCTACTAAGCCCTTGTGACTTTCCACAAGATGCCTGCCAGCACCCACACAGACTGGTGAGACAATAGAACCATAAAAGTCAGTGAGCTGGAATGTCCAGAGGCCTCATTACCATGATGAGTCCTTGCAAGAGGCTTGTCCAGGTATGTGAGATCCCTGACCAGTGAGGGGAGAGGAGCCATGCTAAGAAAAAAACCCACATACTCAGCTGGGATCAAAAGC
>PVIJ01018548.1:0-26056 GCA_004024925.1 Scalopus aquaticus
GGTCAGAAGCGTGGGGCGGGGAGAGGGTTCACCAGAGACAGAGTGGGAAGCGGAACAGGCAGATGGACGGAAATACACTGCTAAGGGGAGCAGCAGGTGAGGCAGGAGAGGTCTGCCACGCCATATGGAAATCTCCCCAGCCGGGCATCGAAATTGCATCGCTGCTGCCGACAGCTCCACAGCGCAGCGCTTAACCGCTGCGCCACCAGGGAGGCCCATACGTGGCTTTTTTTTTTAAAGATTTATTTATTTATGCATACAAGAGCTGGGGTGTAGGCCGGAGGTGTGGGGGGTGAGAGGACTCGCTAGAGACAGAGTGGGGAGCAGACCAGGCCAATCTACTGAAATCCACTGCTGACGGGAGCAGTGGGCAGACAAGAGAAGTCTGCTGCGCCCTGTGGGAAGCTCCCTGGCTAAGGATCGAACTCATTGCGGTGGCTGCGGACAGCTTCATAGGCTGAGACTTAACCCCTGTGCCCCCAGGGAGGCCCCTGTATGTGGCTTTTAGTACATTTAGTTATGCTCTTTCCATATCCATTTTATTAAGAATTTTATAATACCTGCATGCTGAATCTTATCAAATGCTTTTTCTCCATCTATTGAGATGACTGTATTTTTTTATCTTTCACTTGGTTTATTTCATATACCACTTTGGTCGATTTTGTAGATTTTGAACCATCCTTGCATCCCTGGAATAAATTTCATTTGATGATGGTTTATGACAGTTTTACTGTATTGAATTTTATTTGTTTATATTTATGGAGGATTTTTGCATCTATGTTCATCAGAGATATTGGTCTTTACTTTTTTTTTGTTCTGCCCTTGTCTGGTTTTGATATCAGTTATGCTGACCTCATAAAAGGAATTAGAAATTAGTTTTTGATGTTTTGGAAAAGCTTAAGAATGATGGGTATTAGATCTTTGAATGTTTGGTAGAATTCGCCAGTGAGGGCATCTGGCCCTCTTAACTTTCAGTGGCCTGTTTTGTGAGTGTGGCGGACTCCTGGTGCTACTCACACCCCTGCCGGTCCTTCCTCTTCACCTGGCCCCTGCATACCTGCAGGTGGTGTGGTGGACAGGACAGTCCCCAAGGATGTCCATCTCCTCATCCTGGGACCTATAACCATGTAGGTTACCTGGCAAAAGGGAATAAAGGTGCAGGTGGAATTAAACTTACTAAAGTTACTGATCAACTGACTTAAAATAGAGCGAGTCAGGCGGGCCCCGTATGTGGGCGAGGGAACTGGGAGAACCAACGAGACGACCATGTGTAAACTTGGTCTGATGCTGGCGCAGAGGTGGCGGGAGAGGCCACAGGCCGAGGCGTATGGGGGGCATCTAGGAGCTGAAAATGCTTCCCTAAGCCTTGCGGAGAGGAATGCAGCCCCGAGCCTTCCCGGCAGCCTTGGGTTTCTGGTGCACGATGTGCACACAGTGAGACGAGAAATCTGTGTCTGGGGTGATTTGTCACAGCTACAAGAGGAAACTAATGTGAGCAGGGGGCCCCACCACTCTCTCCTGTTCTAGAAAGTTGATGTGGAGTGTTCAATTTTAGAAAACTATTCCAGAATATTATCTTCATCTGTGTGAATGTCTCACTGCGTATTTGACAAGGAGCCTCTGCAGGGCCGTTGGCGAGGGGAGAAGCATTAGGTGGTGCGGAGCCTTCCCCTGGGGTGGCTCCCAGCGGCTGCGAGCTGGGAGGCCTGCTTTGGAGCAGCCCTCATGCTCACATCGCCCCTCCAGGAGCCCGAGGTCATCTGAACCCTTTAGTGTGCCCGGAAGTCACAGAGTCTCAGAGGTCTGGCCTCAGGATTTCATGTGTCCTCATGTATCTTCACATCAAAGCAAAGGTTCACGTTCACCAGCGAAAGCACCTACCTCCAGCCTCTCACTGCTGGTCTTGGGGTGCTGTCCAGTCTGGATGAGGAGTGTGTTTCCAATAAACAGCCAGCAAGGGGGCCGCTGAGCCTGTGCTGGTTCCTGGGGCCTGGAGCTGGGATGCAGACACATGCAGACACCAGCATCCACAGCCAGAGCAAGGCGCGTGCACACGGCCCACCACCACCAGGCCTGCATGCTCACGGTGCAAACCACACACACACACACACACACACACACACACACACACACACACACACACACACCAGCGCACTGGGTGAGGGAGCTGCTACATTAAACTCCAGAAGGCCAGAGAAAAACCTGTTCCACAGCTGAGAAGCAGGACTTCAAAATGTGGAGGAGGCCGCGGCACCGTCAGGAGTGTGAACTGGGGCAGCCACCGGAAGAGTGACCGGGACTGACCTTACAACATTAAGAGTGAGACACTGTGCCACCCACCCTCCCCTGGGGGCATCTACCTGGAGAGCATAAAGCCACATCAACTCAAAGGATGGTGGGTTTCGTGTCGGCTGCAGCCAGGGCAGGGGGCAGCACAGGGCCCGGGCGTGGGGACGGGTGGGGGAGGCGTGGCCCACCCCGCACGGTGGCATGTTGCCACATAGTGCGAAATGGAAGGAGCTGGAAGGAATAATATGGAGCAAAGCAAGTCAGAATAAAGAAAAATATTGGGCACTTTTGTCTATATGAGAAACACAGGGACTCACCGTGGATGAACAGACAGAACAAAACAAACTCGTGGCCATGGATAAAGAAGTGAGGTGTCTGAGCTAGAAGGAGAGGGAAGGGAGGAAGCAGGGGGTGCTGGGGGGGCCTCTTGGCCTCTGGCAGATCTGATGTGCAGAAACGCACTGAGAAACGTGTGAGGAGCTGCTGCTGGCAACTTTGGGGGTTGGCGGCTGAGCCTGTGCCGCAATCCCGCACGTGCTCGCCTGCCCAGTGGACAGGCACCCCTTTTCGCCCAGGCGTCTGTGCTCAGGAACCCAAGCCCGTCCCCGGGCGTGGGCCTGTTATTTTGGGTGAGCACAGGGTGACACATGAGGAGGGCAGTGCTCAAAGGTTATTCAAATATTTCAAAGAAAGCATATTTGAGCACGGAAAGGCCAGGGAACATTAATCAAATGTCAGCCACGAGACACTTTGTAGGCTGTTTCTCTGGGTGTTTGCGGAGTGGCGGTCGGGCCAGCCCTGGGGTGTGGGAGGCCACTGGAGGCAGCGGAGGGGCGTGCAGGGACACACACTTGCACATGCGCACGCGCACACACACACACACACACACACACACACAGCACAGAGGACAAGTATGCCCTTAAAGAGCCCAGTCATTCCCCTGACGTGCACAGGGCCCCACCCGCCATCCTGTGCCCTGCCCCTCTCGGGAAGGCTGATCACACGGTGGGAACAGTCTGCATACAACGACTGTCACAGAGCAAAGACCCACATGAGAACAGGCGGTGATGGCGCCGGTGAGGGGCTGCAAGCACCACGTGTCCCGCAGCCCGGACCCTCCTCCTCCCCGGCGGGCCTCCTCTCCCTCCCCACCCCTGCGGGTGCTCCCGAAACAGGACTCTGCTCCTCTTCTTCAGTTCAGCTCAGCTCAGCTAAACAGCGGCCCAGGCACAAACTTGAGGCTTTTGACAGCAGCAATTAAGCAACTTAATTAATGAGTGAATAAAAATGATAATATTTACTGAATGGGGGCATCCTGTTTTGCATTTTTATTCAAACTCTGCACCTGAAGAAGCCATGGAAATCTCCCACCCCATCTCCCCGAGGCTCCATCCTCTCTCCGTGTCTCTCCTTCCCTCTATCTCTCTGTGTCTCTGTCTCCTTCCCCACTCTCTATCTCTTGTCTGTCTCTCTGTGTCTGTCCCTCTGTCTTCTGCTTCTGTGGTTCTGGTCTCACGGCACCCAGGGCCCTGGGGTCTGAGACACACCCGGTCATGCCCTTTCCAACTTCGAGGGGAATCAGCCTCTGCCTTCGTCTTGGCGCCGTTCACCCCTAAAACACCTCATTCCTACATGAAGGACAATTTCATGATAGTTTTCTGAGGCTGAACTTTACATCAAAGTGGGTGATTAATTACTGATAAGGGTGTCATAAAACATTAATGCATTTTGTAATTAAGCAGCGTGGGAGTGACGTCTGCCTCTGAGTGACAGGCTCTCAGCTCACACTGGCCAGAACTTTCTTGAAAATTCTTGATTTGGCGATTAATCTCGGCAGTGCCCTCAGTGCATTACATTCTTTTTAAAAGCCATATATATTTTCCTCAATGAAATATAGAATCCGTCTCGAAGGTGAGCACAGCCCATACATAATTATTTCGTCGTGACAGACAGTGGGTTTTCGCTATTATTTTTGACGGCGCTGTCAGGGTTGCCAAGTGTGTACCGCAGAGGGAGCCGCGGGCCGGAAACCCACCTGGAGAGCAGGCGCCTTTTTTCTCTCGGGAAAGGTTCCCCAGCTTGACAGGCCACCGCTCTGGTTAAGCTTAATTAGTCAAGAGAGGAAGCGCAGGCTTCGGAGCCTGGCGCTGGGCTCCCCTTTCCCTCGGAATGTGACATGCGTGGGGGAGAGGAAGCTGGGATGGAGCCCGACGGCCGGTGCGGTCTGGGGCGCCTCGCTGTCCGGGACCCCTCGTCCAGTCCTGCCCAAGCTGTTCTGGCAGCCCCTCGCCGTCCCAGCACCCCGTGCCTCCCGCAGGGCCCCCTTTGTCCAAGGGACGCATGGGCTTCTGCCACGGGACTCGGCCGCGGGAGCCGGGATTCTGCCCTGCCGAACGGCGCAATGTCACTTGGGAGGAATCGATCTATTTCGGGATGAAACTGGGCAAAGTGGAAGCAAAAAGGACCAGGGTGGCTGGAAGATGCGCCCCCCCCAGTGGGAGCGGTCGGGGGGCCCCGTGAGTACCCCCTTTTCCCTCCCCGGACTAACGCAGGCTTGGCGTGGTGACTCGTTCTGGCCAACGGCGCGGACTCGGCAAAGCTGGGATTAAAACGGACTTTGAGTTTGCATTTCCGCGTTGTGGGCCCCTGCTGCTCGCAGGAGAACCGCGGCCTGGGGAGGCCCCACCACCAGCCTCTGCCAGCCCGCGAAGCGCCCGCCCAGCCGTGGCTGCGCCAGGCGTGAGGGTGACGGCCTGGTCACCAGAATCACAGCCCACTCGAAAACGTGGGAGAAACGATACGTTAGAGTCGCAAAAGTGAGGTTCTGCACTTGGGCTGGCACAGGGAGTCAGCCCAGAGCCTCCCGGGAGCTGAGCCCAGCGGCCCAGAGGCAGCGCGCTGGCGCAGAGCTTCTTGCGGGTCCTGCCCTCTCACCCAGGCCTGCTCGCGAGGCGGAGGCGCGGGCCCCGGTCTTTCCATCTGGGTTTCTTGCAGGATTTCGATCTTGCGCCCTCCTGACCTACTGCGGGCCGACCCAGGAGCCCGGCTGCCCACCCCTAGCTGGCCAGGGCAGCCTGTCTTTGCACATGCCGCGTGTCCCCCGGTCCTGTCGCGCTCATGCCAGCCGGCGGGTTCAGGGGCCCCATGCTGTCACCCTTGGGTGTCTCTTTGCGCTCTTTGTTGTCACTGCCACCTCAACTGCACTGCGGGCTGAACCTGGTGGCCCCGTGGCCCCTTGCGCAAAGCGTTCTGTCAGGAGCCAGGGGAGTGGGTGGCACCAGGCGACCGTTGCTTTCAGTGCCACGTTCCTCTCCGATGTCCCCACGGGCAGCTCCGGATCTCGCTCCCGTCTCCCCCAAGCTCCTTCCAGTCCACCCCGGACCTCATAGCCATCCTCTGAGCTCGGACTCTTCCGAGGGACCGCGCTGCCCTGGTACTCGCGCCCCGCTGTCCTGCCGCAGACGAGCGTGCCCTCGGGCTCCCCAGAGCCCGGGTGGGTGCTGTGTGCAGTGAAGCTGCCCAGGTTCCCGTGCAGGCCTTGGAGGGTCCTCACCTGGTCTGGGCTTCAAGTTACATCCGATGCGGAAGCAGCAAATCCCATTCACACCGCCGGCCACCTGCTAGCTAATGAGTGACATCAGCTCATACTGTTTTGAAAAGAGAGATTTAAAGTTGTTTTGAAAACTGAAGGAAAAATACAAATGTTTGAGTGTTAAACATTTTGCCCAAATACGAAAATGTTAATGTCTTTTTATTATGACAGCTCCACGGGAAAGTGAGTCTCGTATGCTTGCGGTTGTCACTGAGAATCTGAGCGCCCGTTTGGTAAACAGCGCGGCGGCTGCAAAACAAAGTTTAAAGCACAGGAATGAGAGGTGTTCCTTTTCCTTCACGTGTTCCCAGTCACTCAATATTTCGCTTCCTATTTTAGTCTTTTCACTAGAATTTAAAATACCTCTCCAGTTCTACCCTAGACATGTCATAATTGTTATTTGTTGTTTTCTCTGGTCATGAGATCCACGATTGCAGTGGAAAATACTAAGGTGTAAGGAAAACATTTTTAAAATCACGCCAAATATCAAACCTTAGGAAAAATCATAGATACCACCACATTATTTTGAAGCAAATCTGCTACATTTCAAATGTTTAAAACAAACAAACAAAAAAACCCCCAAAATTTGGATAATACTTCAAATGAAGACTTGTATTCTGAATTTTATCTCAATATTATATATTAATTTTCAAAGTGGATTTTTTTAACTTTTGTTTTTCTTTATTACAAAAGCATATAGTTCTTTATCAGAAAAATGAAATTACTGTAAAGAAAGATAAGGAAATAAAATCAAATCAGTAAAAATCCCCCCACTTTGAGATGATTGCTGTGATCTTTTCAGATTATTTTTTGTTTTTGTGTATATTTGAGTGAAAATAGTTTGATTTGATGTTTATGTAAAATTAAGATAGTTTTAAATATATAAGGAGAAACATTATTACCTATATCACCATCTATCAGGTATATATTTTATAATATATATTACATTACATAATATAATATGATATATATAAATATTATTAACATGTATACACTGTGTATAAAGCTTAGAAACACCTTAAGTTACTTTTGTAATAAGCATTATTCTGTATTATTGTGCATAATATTTTTTTTAAAGATTTATTTTTTATTTATACATACAAGCTGGGGTACAGGCCAGAGGCATGGGGCGGCGAGAGGGCTCACCAGAGACAGAGTGGGGAGCAGAACAGGCAGATCAGAAATACACTGCTGAGGGGAGCAGCCGGCGAGGCAGGAGAGGTCTGCCACGCCATGTGGGATTCTCC
Source organism: Scalopus aquaticus (assembly GCA_004024925.1). Lineage (NCBI taxonomy): Eukaryota > Metazoa > Chordata > Mammalia > Eulipotyphla > Talpidae > Scalopus > Scalopus aquaticus. Next base: position 7,129 of record PVIJ01018548.1, read on the forward strand.
CCCGCCCGGCGTCGAACGCGCGTTGCCGCTGCCGACAGCTCCACAGCGCAGCGCTTAACACTGCGCCACCACCGGGGAGGCCCCTGTTGTACATAATATTTTAACGGTCAGCTGTAACAGTTACATTGTGTTCCACAATAAATAGGTTAAACAATCACACTCAGTGAAATAAGCCAAAAAGAAAAATAAAAATATCGAATGGTTTCACTTATAACAGGACTATAGGGAGGCGGGGTGGGAGAGAGACACTCAGCGGTGGGGGATGGGGGAGGGGAGGATAAGGGCACAAAATGGAAGAGAGGAGAATACAGGGGACCATGGAGATGGATCACGGGTGAATTGGTGGTGGGCTGCCCAAGGGGAATACAAAATGTAAAGGACACAAATAACAATTAAAAAAAAAAAAAGATAAAAAAAAAAAATAGGTTAAACATGAACTATTTGCAGACATCTATATAGTTGGGCTCTATGGTTTAGAATGAAACAAAAAATAACTTGTAGCTAAATATTCATGGACTCTCCTAATTGTTTATTCCTGAAATAATACACAGAAATAGAATTTGAGGGTCAAATAAAGAAGACATCTTTCTGTTATGTTCTGCAGGTATATCCTCTCATATGGCTCTACCACCACTTATTCAGCCATTTCCCCCTCTTTTGACATCAAATACATCGTTTTTGTGCTGATTATAGATTAAGGTAGTTTTCTTTCTTTTTTTTTTTCTACTATACTTTAATACACATAAAATGTATGATTTTGTTAGCAGACAAAATGAGGGATACCACAGGACCTCCAAATGCCTGCTCCAAAAATAAGGTAGTTTTCTTGAGCGGGATGATAGAGCCAGAGGAGACGAAGAAGTTAAAGGTTACGTGAAAATTGTCAGCATGTTGACTTGCAGGATCTGGGTCTGATGAAGTGGAAATATTTTTTTCAATCGTTTTACCTCTTTTCCTATTTTGGTGAGAAGGGCCAGCTGTCAGACGGCATGAATTGGAAGCAGTGGTTTGGGGAGTCCCTGCCGGAACAGTGAGCTGGTGACGTCAAGGCTGGCGAGAAGGGAGGAGAGAAGTGCACACAGGTATAAAGGGCGAGGGGACCCCAGGAGCCCCACTCAAACTCCTCTGTGCGCACTGTGGTCTGTCTTGCGCCCCAGCCTCTCGCATTAGCATCCGAGACAGACGACACTCTCACTGGACCCACAGGCAAATCACTACGCAGTTGAATGTGAAAGTTGGGGTGCAAAAGAAACAGAAGCAAATGAAAGTCCCTCCATCAGCAGAGTCTCAAACTGTAATAATAGGGCTTATGAATCTTGCTTATTTCCTAAATTTGGGTCATCCAACCCATGGGCCTACGCAGATCGAGAAGGTGGACATTGGAAGATTGATTACACAGGAGAGCAGGGCTGTGAGCAATACCAGTTTGGAAATTTAAAAGAGAAGGTCTCGCGAGAGTTGAGACGCCACAAAGGAGACTGTAGTTACCCACGATGCGTTTTCTGACCTCGCTTCCCTCTGTCTCGACCCTTCGGAGCTTCTTCTGCACAGGCGCCTCGGCACAGGAACGGCGCAAGTGGCTGACACTGTTCCGGGCGTGGACCGGGCTCTGGAGGTCCAGGGGGAACAGGCTTCCCCTAAGGAGCTCACTGCTTAGTAGGGAGACAGATGCATGCGCGGATCATTGCTGCATCTCACGACAGGTACAGGGGAGGTGTCAATATAGGGTCTCCACCCTTCTCTCGGGCCCTGCTCTTTCACAGTAATGGTGGAACCTGGAAAGTTGTATGCAAGTAGCCCTTGAGGACATCTGGAATTTTCCTAAGTTGGTTCTGCGGGTTTCTGCTGAAGGCTCATGTCCAATCATTGGATCTCTGGTGTAGACCTCGGCCAGATTATCAGGAGACCGTCCCTGGGGAAAGCGAGAGAGTCCAGGAGCCTGGCATGAGTTTTCAGCCCTACTAAGTCTGCAGGCCAGACGCCATCCCCACCTTTCCCAAGTGTGGGCTGGGTGGGGCTGGGCTCAGGTCTAAGGCCAAGGAACCCTGCTCTTTGCCCTGGTGACTTTTCTGTGGCAGAGACACCACGTCCTGCCCTTGTCACCACATCTCACCGTCCACAATTACTCATCATCTCTCCATAGACAGCCCTGGAGGAGACCATCAATTGCCAATGCAATTCAGCAGATACACTTCATAAATTTTAATTACATTCCCACTGAAAATGAATGGTCAGAAAATATAAAACATCTGCCATCCAGATCATTTACATTTTTCATACAATAAATCATCAACAGCATCTAAGACCGTGGCTTAAATCACGGGAGTGTGGTAGGTCACGAGCAGGGACACCGCCCACCGGGTGGGGAAGCAGAACGAGCGCTGGGAACGCCCACAGCTGAGGGTGCACCGGGCGGCGGCCTGATCCGGTTCTCCTGTTCTCGTAAATCCGAGCTCCCGGGTCTCTCTCGAACCTGCTAATTGATCTATTTACTATTATTTTGCCCATAGTAAAACAGGAGCTTGTTTAAGTAAAAGAATACTTGGCCAATTATGACTGGGAAACGCAGGCATTTATCACTCAAGTGGCTTGTTTATCTACCCTGCAGGTGGAATAAAGAGGCAACTTCATTTTCAAAGATCAATTTTTATTAACATTATATTCATAAAAGTCCCATTTGCCTCTAAGCATCTTCCATGTCGTAAAACAGGAGGGGGTGTCCCGCGGTGAGGCGCCCTGGGTGGCGCTGTGGCAGGCAGGCCGGCCTGCCGGAGCAGCCGGGGGTCCCCATGCCCCAGTCTAGCAGTCCCGGCTTCCCAGCCGCAGGGGAAGACACCCTAAAATGGAGCCTGTGGGGAGACGACCTTCTCAGCAAAGTTGTACCCGTCGCGTTGTGTCTCCATATCCTTGATTCCGTTCATTTGTGAGTTTGCTTTCTCTGCCTTGTTTCCAAACACTGCAACATAAAGGGAGCGGGGGCAGGGCGGAAGCACCCCCTTCTGCAGAGACTCTCTCTCCCTGCTTTGGGGGCAGCTCCCTGCAAGGTGGTGCCCGGGAAATCGCAAATAGCTGAAAAAATGCAGGGCAAGCGAGTTGCCTGAAGGTTGACTTAGATGTGCGAGATGGGGCCTGGCCTACGGCTGTCCGACTCCCATCCCCAGGGACAGCAGGCGACCGTGACTTCTGAGAGGCCCAAGCCACTGGGGCATGAGTTCCACGTCCACAGTTGAGGGTGATGGCTCCACGGAGGTCGTCCAGCCTGGTCGGGGGGCAGTGGGCCTCGTCTGAATGTGGGCTCCTCCGCTCTCCTCTCCTGTACTCAAGGCACCTCTGTGGGCTCACCTGTCTGAACGTGTGCCCTAAGATAACGCATCCAACTGTGCGGGGCAGAGTTGAGCTGGGAAATAGAAAAACAGCTCGGGTCTAAGATGAGGCCCAACTTTGAGTAAAAACTCTGAAACAACTGGCCGTGGACTGGCATAGGAGAGCAGAAAGGGGAGGAAAGAAGCACTGGCGCTGCAGTTGGCAGCTCCCAGGGCACGGCTCTGGGCCTTCTGCGTGAGAAGACGAGCTCCTCTCACTGCCTGCAGTGCCCGCCGGTGCGGTGCCACCAGAAACCGCTCCAGCAAGCGTCTCCTCGCCGCTCCTTGGCCACCTTGGCCAGACAGTCCAGAAAGTAACGCATGACGGAGCTCTATCCCTGTCTCCCAGCTCGGTGCCCAGGGCTCTGGCTGGCGCTGCTTGCCCTGCATGGAGTGTCTCCTGGGGCATGGTCTCGGGGGGCCCCCACGTGCTGCCCAGGCCCTGACCCAGCAGCCCCGGATGCCACGCAGAGCCGTGCGGGACGAACTCCTTCCCTGTGTCTGCGGTGCCTTCTGATGTGAGCTGGACGTCAGAGACTCAGATCCAGGCAGAGTCCCTGACCCCCAGGAGCTGGATCAGCTCCCGAAGACACCAGTCAAGGTCACGGACAGTTTTTCTCTCTAGCATAGCTAATTGTTCGGGTAGGAATATATATATAATATATATATATATATAATAAAGACAGTCTTAAAGTTTACTGAATGTTTTTTTTCTCCACACTAGTTTGAGTGGGGATGTTCTGGCTGACTAACATTCTCTTTTCAGAGTCAATTGGATCTGGTTCTCCAGTGTTTCTCGGCTCTAATTATAGTGGAATGTGCCTGTGAGTGGTCCAACAGCTGCCATGTCCTCGTGAAGGGTAGCTGCTTTGAGAGTTAGTCGAAGGCTCGAGATCCTCAGCGGAAGTGCGCGAGCAGTTGCCATATTTGTGTCGATAATTAAGAATGAGATGTGGTAAAATGGGTCTGAGTTTCAGAAAGGAACTCTCTTTCCTGCTTGGATGTAATTGAAAAGGATGCAATTGGTTTGGCATTAATGTATCTCTGCTTCCCCGAAAAAAATGTTTTTCCTTGTAACCATTTCTGACAGGTCTAGAATTCTCTAGAAGCCTGAGAGTGTTACCTGTCTAACAGACAAATATCCAACACACCTGTAGGATTTAGCACTGAAGGTACATTATATTTTCCTTCCTATTCAGTTAGGGAGATGTTTCTGGCACTGCAGATTTGTGATACTTTATTCATCTCTCACCATTTTCTAAAAACATATAAAACATATGAAAATATATCTAAAAACATATAAAAAAGAAAAAAACTCAAAAAAATTTGTGGATAAAATTTTCCTTCTTCCAAAACCTCATTTTTGGGAAATACTGAAACAAATTTATTGAACTCAGGTAGTTCATAAAAGAATAAACCTTAAAATGCCCCAAGCAAATTAGCTACATTTTGGCTAAATAAAAAACATTAGCTATTAAAATTTTCCTGGTCTAGACTTTAATGAGAAAAGGTCCTGGGAAAAATAATGATTTTAAAGAGAAGAGGAAGGATTTGTGCGTAGTGGGGAGAATCCAGCGGGGGGAGTTAAGACGCCGCCCTCTGTCCAGTGGACACAAACACACAGCATCTGGAATGACAGGAAGTTCTGGATTGAGATTTCATTGATAGTTTACAGCTGCAAACAAAGCCACTGGTTCTCACTCAATCACAGCATTTACTCAGCCGGCTTTATCTCCACCTTCACACCAGAAAAAAAAAAATGCCCAAAGTGCTTATGAGAAACTCTCCCTCTTTGGGGCAGGTCTGTCCTTCCATAAGGAGGGTCATTTAACGACTGAGATTGGATCAGAAAGGAGTAGGAACAGACACGTGGTTGGTTATTTTAAATATTGTCATATTTATATTCATAATCTTCTCCTTTTTAAAAAAGATTTATTTATGCATATAAGAGCTGGGGTGTAAGCCAGAGGTATGGGGAGGTGAGAGGACTCACCAGAGACAGAGCGGGGAGCAGAACAGGCAGATCCACTGAAGTACACTGCTGAGGGGAGCAGCGGGAGACAGGAGAGGTCTGCTGTGCCCTGTGGGAAGCTCCCTGGCCGGGGATTGAACTCGTGCCGCAGTGGCTGCTGATAGCTTGATAGCACTGACACTTAACCCCTTGCACCACCAGGGAGGCTCTCCTTCTTCTTGCCCACTAGTTATTTCTCTGTCATCGCTCTATTATCTAGCATCTGTCTATATCTAGCTATTCATCATCTGTCATCTATCATCTGTCTATCATCTATCCATCTATGTGTCAATCATCTCTCTGTCATCTCAGTAAGCTATCTATCCAGTTATAAACACTGAATCACCAGTAGATAAGTCTTTTTATATAAATTGTTGATACTAGAACAATGCAATCCTGGGCTCACATGCTAAATTTTCAGATAATTTCACAATGGAAAGGAAATGAATTTTAGGTTTTCTTTATGCTGTAAAGTGTGGAGACAGAAACATACACTAACTGGGGCCTAAACTCCTTAGAGCTGTATGATCCTCTCATAAACAGGTCATGAAACTGTGCAATGCTACGGGGTGGGCAGCCAATATTGTGACTGCTGGGTCTTCAGCTCTGCCATTGCCGGGCTGGACTCAGACTCAGTTCACAACCACAGGGTTTTTCTACAAAGGGGAGAGAGACAGAGAAATTGGGGAAAAGGGAAGCATTAGAGCAGGGCTGGGGTAGTTGCAATTGTCAGGTGACGGTTGAAGCAGAGATTAGACATGAAGGCCCCTGTGAAGGTCTTTCCGTAGGTGGCACCACAGCAACTAGCAGCAGCTATCCACAGCCTGGATGCTGGGCTGGTAGGTGCCAAGGGCAACAGTGCTGGGAGCAGTGCTGGGTGTGCCAGAGACAGGGACCAGTGTTAAGTCTCCTAGAGATGTGGGCATAAGCCAACAGCAAACAGTTCTTTCAAATACACCTGGCACAGGGCTGCTGGGGGCAGAGGCGGAGGGCAGATCTGTAAAGCAACAGTGCAGGTGCCAGAGGCAGGGGCCAGTGTCACAGCCTACCAAGGTTGTTCTAGGAGAGAGTTCAGAAGAGTCTGCCTCCTGAAGCTGACTGGAGCCTGACTTATATACTCCTGAGGGGGCCTGCCTTTCAAGCTGATTGGTTCATTTTAGTTACTTGGTACTCATGGATGCTCCAATCAGATCGGTCCATTTAAAATCCCAGTCGTGTGATTGGTGTCAAACTGCACCAGTCTGTCAAGCCTGACCTACATCTAGGTTGGGCTTCAAAACAACACCTGGAGAGATGGGAGAGGCGCTCCATTCTAGCTGTTTGATGCTGGTTGAGCACCAATAAATTGTTCCATTTTCAATTCCATTTCAACCCCTCACTGGTTTCATTGTTTCCTCTGACAGTCAGAGCTGGTGTTCTGGGTCTGTTCTGGGAAGGAATAAGGTGTTTAAGCTTCTGCTTTGCTGCTGCACTGCCTGGGGTGCTGCCTCTCCACGGGGCTCTGAGCTGGCTCTGCCACTCTTCTTCCTGCAGAGGGAAGGGGGAAAGGGGGTGGTGGCTGTGTCCCATTCTCTTTGGGGTGCTGCTGTCCATCCCACCTCTGCCTTCCACTTGTGTTCCATTGGCCAGAATATAGTCCTCTGCTCCCACGAGCAGCGGGAGCCCTGGGAACACCAGCTTTTCCTCTAAGAAGCTGTAGGCAGAGCTGAGGACTGGCAACTGCATTCATAAGAGGAACTTGTGGCAGCCCGCTGTTGGGGTTCACTTACCCTGAGACAGAACATTCTAGCTGCCGTGGCCTCTTGGTGACCACGCTCTGTGTTTTGTGGTCTTCAGTTTCCACCTTGTGATACAGGCTAGGTAGCATCTAGAAGAGCATGATTACTTTATGTTAAAAGTGCTAATTAAGAATCATGCAAACCTCTATCTCATTATACAAGTCTTATTTTGGTAAATTGCACAAAAATACTGGCCAGTAGCTGTGCATTTCCTCACGAGGAGACTTTCTTTAACTCAGGGTTATCTTTTCCTTACTGTAACCATGCACATAACTTCAAGACCTCACCGTGTTTCCAAGCTCTCTTCATTTTCTACATCCTGCAAGAGAACTTACAGTTCACACTGCCTTTCTCAAACTAAAAACCTGTTTGTCTGCATTTTTCTTTGCTTTAACCTTCTAAATATCCCATCATCATATCGAGAAGAGGAGCTCAGTGTGGCCGTTAAGATTCTGAGGCAATTAAGTTTTATTCTACCTGAAGTGAGGGGGCCTGATTCCTGCTTGGCATGGGGTAATTTTATATCGGCCTGCCACCTTCACACCCTCGCAAATTGGCATGGCTGTTTGCAGAAACGAGTTCTCCAGGCAGCATGATCCAACTTTGAAGAAATCATTTCACTCCTGTACTTCAGATTATAGCACCTATGCAAGCAAATCCCTGGCCTTTGTCCCCAAGAGAGTCCATAAAAATGCTTCAGAGCTGCTAGTGGTCACTTAAATAATAATAGGAGAGCTCCCCCTACTGATGGCCTTAGGGGAATTGGGGAGGAGGGGCTGATCCCCATCCTCTGCTCCTGCTACCCCTCGCGTGCTCAGCAGAGACCCAGGTGGAAATCAAAAGGAAGCCTGCTTGACACTGGCTTTTGAAATACTTAAAAACATCAGCATTTGTCAGGTAGAAAGATTTTCATTTCAAAGTTCTAACAGGTTATTATTATTCCAAGCAATGGAGAGTTAAAAAAGGTTGAACAACTATAATAATGGTGGTGTCTAAACGTGGGGAGTTGATTAGGTTTTAGGGTTTGTTTGCATAAAACGGTATCACCTAGCTTTGTTTGGGGTTTGTTTAAGAAATAGAAGCTAATTAGACCATGCAAATTCCTTTGTTTTCTGAAAATTAATTAAGCTCTCGTGGCCTCCCGGGTTCCAGGGCCAGGCGCACATCCCACGCGGCTCCTCGGGAGTTACGTAGGAGGGGAGCAGGTCTCAGGCTGAACTGTCAAAAGGCTCCATCACGATAAGAATGGGGCTTAGCGGAGTGGCGTTTGAAAGCTCGTTCAAGTTGTAAAATGTTGGATTCTATTTTTATTAAATCACTTTAACTTTCAACATAGTGAAAAAGATTTATTTAACATACATTTTTACAAGCTAGTTTGAAGGCATGTTTTTAAGAAAAAGTGCAGCAGAAGATTCTGAAACTAAACTTACTGTCCGGAAAGGGTGCAGCTAATGAATTAACTGTTGAAATCCTGTTGTGGCATCAGGAATTGTGGTGAGGATGGAATACACATAGCCTCGAATACACAGAGGTATGTGCCCTTTTTTATTTGGGAACATCCCATAGAATCTGCCTACAGTTGTAGAGTCGGCTGAGAACTAGTTTTTATTGTGAGAAGCCCCGAGCAGTGAAGTTAAAGCCAGCATCTGGAGACGGGTATAATATAGTCAGCTTGATAAAAACAACAGGGCTGTGGGAAGAAGGGCCATTTTTAGCAATTCCTTTTTTGTATCTGAATGTTCATTTTTTAAAACAGCTTTATTTACATAACATACAATTCTGCTGTTTTAAGTGTACAGATCAGTGCATTTAGGGTATCCACAGAATTGTGTAACACTCACAATTTCAGACATTTTTCATCATCTCCAAAGAAACCCTAAACCCAATAGGAGTCAGGCCCATCAGCCTCACCACCTTCCACCCCCACCCCAGCCCCCAGAGATTCTATCTACTTCTCTCTTGATGGATTGATCTATGCTGGACATTTTATAGACATGGAGACTTATAATAACTGATCTTTTGTGATCGACTTCTTCCATGGAGTAAGGGTTGAGTTTATCTTTGTTAAGAAATGTTTAGATATATTTTTTAAAGATTTATTTTATTTATTTAGGCATACAAGAGCTGGGGTATAGCCCAGAGGTGCGGGGAGTGGGTGGGTGGGTGGGTGGTGAGAGGACTCCCCAGAGACTGTATGGGGAGCAGAGCAGGCAGATCCACTGAAATCCACTGCTGAGGGGAGCAGCGGGGAGACAGGTGAAGTCTGCTGTGCCCTGTGGGAAGCTCTCTGCCTGGGGATCGAACTCATGCTGCAGTGACTGCTGATAGCTTCATAGTGCTGAGACTCAACCCGTTGTGCCACCAGGGAGACCTGGAGAATGCTTAAGTATTTCACACCCCGCCCCCCCACCTTAGTTGTGTTGCCAAATAGTGTCCCATTACATTTTGTGTTTTGCTTATGCATTCAACAGTTGATGGACTTTTGCCCCCGCCCCCCACTTTTGTCTATCATGAATGATACCTGCAACCCTGCCCAGTCTTTGTGGGCACATAATCTCCTGTTTTCATGGGGACCTGTCTTGGGGTAGAGTCCTGAGACAGGTGGAATCCCCATGGCTCACATTATGTGGGATTGCTGGGCCATTTGCCATGTGGATGCAACATTCCACATGCCATGCATGGGTGGCTCCCATTCCTCCCATCCTTGCTGGTGCCATTACCGAGGGCTTTCTGGTTGTGCTATTCCAGAGGATTTGTAGTGGCCTCTTAACTGTGGTTCCGCATTTCCCTGAAGAGTTGTGATACTGAGCTGCTTTTCCTGAACTTTCCCACTATTCGTGTGCCTTTTATGGAGACAAGTCTACTCTACTACTTTTCCTACTTCATAATTGGGTTAATATTCTTAATAGGTGATAAGAGTTTTTAAAAATAAATTCTAAGCCCGAGTCCCTTATTGGATGTATGATTTGCAGAGATTTTCCTCCACCTGTGGTTTGCTTTCTAAGTTACTTCATGGTAATGAATCCAGCTTATCAGTTTTAGCTCATTTTTTTTTTTATGTTGTTGGTGTGCTATTCAAGCAATCATTGCCTACGTGGAGTCAGGCAGCCCATTCCAGCATCATTTGTGGAAAACTGTATTTCCCACCATGGGCACCTTTGTGGAGTATCAACTAAAAGCAGTAGAGTTTAATTTTGGACTTTCCATTTTCTCCAGCTATCTCTGTGTCTAGCCTTGTGCCAGTATCCGTTGTCTCGACTGTAGTAGATTTGCAATAGATTTTGAAACTGGGACGTGTGAGTCTTCCAACTTTGTTCTATTTTTCAGCATTGGTTTAGCACTTTTCAGTCATTTTTAATTCCATGTGCTTTTTAGGACCAGCTTGTTAATTTCTGCCTCCCCCCTCTTTTGCCTCTTTTGCTGGTACGTCTTCCATAGGGCTTTAGTGTGCCTTCCTCTTCTCAAGCTTACCACCGCATAACCACATGCCTACTTATTGCAGTTCCTTTCTATTTGCTTTAGTTCTTTTATGTAATCTACAGCTATTGAGAAAGAATGATAAGGCATACAAAAAGGTTTAGGAAAACACAGTTTTGTGAAAAACAGTTTAGGAGACACAGCAGCATCACAACTAAACTCAGATGCACCAGGGGGTTGGAGTGATCGGGCTAGTAATTTAGAACAGCTATGATTAGTACATTAAGGGTGTCAATGCATAAAGTAAATAGCATCAATAACACGTGACCAGTGCAAGCATAGAGATGAAATGATGAGAAATATTATTTTTAAAGCTAGAGATAATAAACACACACACCTCAGTGTACTGGACATGGCCATAGAAAGAATCTCTGTATTAATATGTGTCGATAGAAATCTCCTAAGTAGAAAAGGACTGAGAAAAAAAAATAAAACAGAATATTCAAGAAATGTGGGACAATTACAAAAGGTGTCACATATATGAAATAAGAATGCTAGGAGAGGGGAGAAAGAAGCAGAAGAAATATTTGAAGCAATAATCTCTGAGAGTTTGCTGAGATTAATATCCAAAAAACTCAGAGCAACCAAACAGATAAATGCCAAAACAATTGATGTTTAGGCATGTCTCATTTAAAGTACAAAAATCAGATAATAAAAATGTTGAAAGAATTAAGTGGAAGGACAAAACCTACTTAGAGAAGAGAGAGGATATGATTTATATCCAACTTTTCTTCAGAAATCAAGCAAACAAGAAAAGAAGTGCTGAACTATTTAGACCATTGAGAGAAAAAAAAACCACCAGCCTAGAATTCTCTACCCTGTAAAATTACCCTTCAAAAGTGAAGGGAAAATAAGTTATACTTCATCAAAGAAGAGATAAAGATGGCAAATAAGCATATTAAAGATACTTCACATCATCTGTCATCAAGGAATTGCAAATTAAAACAATATACTATTACTACCCACCTGTCAAATGACCAAAACTCAAACACCAACAACCAATGCAGCCAAGGATGCCCACTCATGGCTGGGGAGGAGAGGGAATGCTCCATTCACTCTCTAGTTTGGCAGTTTCTTTTTTACTTTTAAAGATTTATTTATTTATGCATACAAGAACTGGGGTGCAAGCCAGAGGTATGGGGGTGAGAGGATTCATCAGAGACAGAGTGGGGAGCAGAACAGGGCATCTACTGAAACACAGTGCTGAGGGGAGCAGCAGGGAGACAGGAGAGGTCTGCTGCGCCCTGTGGGAAGCTCCCTGGCCGGGGATCGAACTCGTGTTGCAGTGACTGTGATAGGTTCATAGTGCTGAGACTTAACCCCTTGCGACACCAGGGAGGCCCCAGTTTGGCAATTTCTTACAAAGCAGTCCTGCTCTTTCCATACATTCCTGTCGGCATTTACCCAAAGAGCTGAAAATGTTGTATACTCACAAACCCACACAGAGATGTGTAGAGCAGCTTTAGTCCTGCTCGGCCAGACGAGGAAGCCACCAGCTGCCCTCCAGACGCAAGGAGCAAATGCGTCTGGCCCCACCCAGTGCAGGCGCCTTTCCGTGCTGGGACGCAGGGCGCTGTCAGCCGTGAGGGACTCGGGAACCTTAGCTGCATCTCACTGAGTCAAAGAAGCGGATCAGAAAACTTCCACGCCTTGTGGCTCCAACCCTGTGACATGCTGGAAAAGGCAGAACTGTGGAGACGGAGCCTCTGGGAGCCGGAGCGTGAGCGTGGACAGGCGGAGCAGAGATGGCTTTTGGGGCCGTGAAATGCTCCGCCTGTTGCGGCCTGCTGGGTCTGTGCCTTTATACATGTTTCCCCAGCCCCAGAGAATGCGCCACTCTGGGAGTGAGCCTGGTGTGACTGTGGACGCTGGTGACAGTGACGTGTCCGCCTGGGCCCCGACTGTGACGCGTGTGCTCTGGGGGGGTTTCGATGATGGCGAGGCTGGGCCTGAGGTGGGGCGGGGACTAGATGGAACATCTCTGTCCCTTCTGTTCAGTTTTTTTTGTGAACCTAAAACTGCTGCAAAGTATAAAATCTACGAACAGGAATTAAAGCCAAAACAGGGTAGCTGGGAAATATGATTTTGCTTGTGGAGTGCTCAGAACGGGTTCGTAGGAGGTGTGCGCCCGGCTACCCAGCGGCAACCGCGGCTCTGTTAGTGTCCATTTCGGGCCAGGAGGCTAGAAGCTGAGTCCACTGCTGAGATTCCTTTCCCCATAACTGCACAGAGAGAATTGGAACAAAGGATTGAAATGAAAATTCTGATTTGGTAGCGATAAACTTATTCTTTCATCCTACATTTCCCTCCATGCTCTTTCTCGTAATACCGCAACTTAGGCCTATTTTTTCCTGTTATCTCTCCTACTTAATCAACCATTTCCCAGGATTCAGCCCACTGGAAATCACTCCTATCAAAATTAATGACTATATATTTTTAGCCGTTTGAATGAACTCACATCTCTGTGAGCTTTCCCCTTTATCTGGGAATACTGAAGCCCTCATTAGTTACTGAGGGTGGCTCAGCCGCCCTGTGAGCCGGCTCAGCTGGGGTTCTTGGCCAAATTCATGCGGGGAGACCCGGCGATCGCAGCACCTGCCCCTCCATTGCCGAAGTCCCGACTCTTGTCTGATATTTCCAGGCCTCAGCTGGAAACATCCGCAAGTGGTAACATCCCCAGCAGCTGCTAGTAACATCTGAAGTGTCCACAGCACTGACAAGTCACAGACAGAATCCCAGACTCATCCTCCTCTGTGACGGGACAGAGAGAGGATGAGATTGGCCACAGGAGTCCAGCTGGGAGGGGCATTTGGTTTACAAGTAGCTGCAGAGCAGAACCAGGTCAAAATAACAGCAGCAGCTAGAGCAATAAGAACACAAACAAGAAAACCCATGTTCGGGGGCTAGACCTCCTTTTCCATGCCATTTGTCATGTGAGTCCAACTAGCTTTTCTTTTTCTTTTTTTTTTAAATATTTATTTATGCATGCATGCATGCATGCACACAAGAAGTGGGGTGCAGGCCAGAGGTGTGGGGTGGAGAGAGAATTCCCCAGAGACAGAGTGGGGAGCAGAACAGGCAGATGGACTGAAGCACACTGCTGAGGGGAGCAGCGGGGAGACAGGAGAGGTCTGCTGCGCCCTGTGGGAAGCTCCCTGGCTGGGGATCGAACTCTTGCTGCAGTGGCTGCAGACAGCCTCATAGTGCTGAGACTCAACCCCTGCGCCACCTGGGAGGCTCCTCTTTCTTCTTCTTTTTTAAAATTTTCCACATTATTCTTCTCCCCACCAGTATCCCCTGTGTTTTTGCTTTCTTTTTATTTATGCCAAGTAAATCAGTATATTATTTATGGGAAGTAATGGGAGTGAGATAAAAAATAGGTTCTATTACATTTTTAATTGATATTTCAAGCAAGAGGTAATTTTAGAGACTGCATTTACCCAAGTATTGTGCTGGAACATGACATCTACCAGTGAATTTGACAGGCTGATCATGATAAACTTGTCTGAGTTTGTTCATTTCTCAGCATTCCTCAAACCTGCTGGACTGGAGACCATGGGCATTTTCCCACTGCCCCTGGGGCCTGGGGTGCCAGGAGGACCCCGGGGATGCTGGCACGAGGCAGAGGACTCCAGGATCCCAGTCCAGTCCCTGGTGATGTGCAGATCCCCCTGTGTGTGCACCACACACACGCACATGCACACACACACACCCACTCATGCACACACACTCCCCTACGAGACTTGTGCTCTTGCCCCTGAAGCCCACCCACAAAGGCCTCAGATTTGCAGCATCTCCCTTATCCCTTTGCCCCCCAGGATTGTTTCCTATCTCCCCCATTGAGAAGGGCCATCCCTGCCCTAAATAGTACGAGATGGCCGAGTACAGGACACCCGGGCTGGACAGAGGAAATCAAACAGAAGCTTGTGGACTGAACACACCTGTGGCCTGGACACTGCAGGCCAGGCAGGGCCAGGCGGGCACCCTGGGGTGGGGCCAGAGGGGCTTTGCGGTCAGGGTGCCGGCTGTCGGGAGGGCTGGGATTGGCTGCAGAAGTGAAGCCTGCTGTTTGAGGATTGGGCCAGCTAACAGAGGAATTACTGGGTGGGGGACATAGCTGGGGGACAGGGGTCTCGTCATTAAGTTTTGGGGGCCCTGTGGGATGAAAGAGGCCACAGCAGCACATGTATTCAGGCCTCAGGACGCCCCTCCCCAAGGGCCCCAGATCCTGCGCAATGGACAGGCCCCAGAGTGCCTCCCGGCCCCCCGCAGCCTAGTGTCCACTCTGGGTACCCAAGGTGGCCAGAGTGTCGCCTGGCACCGTGTGTGGTGATGCCTGAGCCGTGGCTGCTCCCCGGCTGAGGGCGGCTGTTTTGCTTGATTCATTGCATGCCATCGATCTTTGGAATGTTGATTAATGACAGGGAAACCTGAAAAGTTCAGAGTTTGGCTTTGGTTCAAATGAGCACCCAGAAGTTCAGATGCTTAATTCAAGCTGTCCAAGTCTCTTGGATAAGCCAATGTGGTTATGCAAAATGAGTCTGAAAAATCTCCTGGAAACAGCTTCTCTCTGGGAAATTTCTGGTATTTCCTGCTTCTACTTAGACCACAGACTATAAATACTACAAAGACATCATTTCTTTCTCTCATTTGTTCTGCTCATTTACTCCTGGCCAGCGCCCAGGTTTCTGGGTTGTGGGGGGACAGGTAGCAAATCGCGGTGGCCGAGCGGCGTTCTCTCACTGTCCCCCCTGCCTGGGACAGACTCCGGGCACATCAGCTCCCGGGGTGCGGGGTGAGGAGTTTCCTATTTATCTCTGGTGAACTGACTTCCCTTGTAGGTGCGCGAGAAAGTGCGAGAGCTTGTGATAGCAGCGTCTTGGAGACAAAGCGGGCGGCGATAGATGACAGTGGAGAAATTCCCTCCAAAATGCACAGTCGATGCCTCAGCCCTCGCGGGCTGGGCTCGGCAGGCAAGGACAGGCGAGAGGTGGTTGGAGCGCTTGTCTGGGGTCCAGGGAGCGGCCGTGCTTCAGGTTCGTGGGGAAGGACATTGAGGGGCAAAGGGGTTTGGAAGAACGTTTAAGAACCTGACCTCCTCCCTGCCCTAAAGCTCTCCCTGAGCGATCACCCAGGCTTCGTGAGCAGAGAGCCCAGTGCACCGGATCGTCCAGGACGAGCTGACCTGGCCCGTCCCCTGGTGTCCCTCCGTCCGCCCTTTGTGTGTGTAAGTGACCTGTCTCCGTTCCTCTGGGACCAAGCAACGGCACGAAGACGCGCGTTACACTGAGAAATTCTACCAGGGCTTGGATTATCCTGAATGATTTAGGAAATGAATGAAAGTTTCTGGTCTTGGATAGATGCAGGTGTTTCATGGATGCTACAAATCCCAGGAAATGTTAAAAAAAATAAAGTCCCTTCCTTGAACTCTGCGCCTAGACGTCCTGGCCACGCCTCGCCGCCTCCCGCCCCCACCGTCAGCCCAGACCTCCCAAGGTGCCTGCGCCCCCGGAATACCTGGAGACCTTGAGGAGGACAGGTAATAAATAGCTCAGATCTCCTTCAATGACAAGACGGTCGATTTTGAGTAAAGCAAAACTGAAAGTCTCCAGCTTATGCTGTGAAAAACATCCCATTCAAACAGCAAGCATTTTTCCTTTATTTATAATATTGCTGGATCACGCCAGTGTTGAGGTTCAGATTTACTAGTTGAACAGACAACTTGCAATTTCAGCTACAGGTTCTCTTAGCAGGGGGTATACGGGCAACACGGGTCACCGACGCAGACGTGCCGATTGACTCTAAGACGTACGGAAGCTCCATAGAGCATTTTACTACAATGCCTTTATTTCATCATTTAGTTTTAATTATTTGAAAATTAAAAGTCCATCTTTAATGGCATTGCTTCTCCAGTTTACTATGTCCATACATATGCACATTTGTAATTTTGTTCTATATTGCATTAAAGTGCAGTAATTATTTTTTTCATGACAAATGCTTAGAAGGCCAATGCAGTCGAAGGTGAGGGACAAAGAGCCGGGCCAGTGCCAGGTCCTCACGCCAGCGGGCAGGGCGGCTGCCGGGATGCTGTGTGATGCCTGCAGCAATGCGTGTTTGATTATCTTACAACTTTCATAATTTCCTTTTCTCCAGGACTTTCTTTTTTTTTTTTTTAAAGATTTATTTATTTATACATGCAAGCTGGGGTACAGGCCACAGGCGTGGGGCGGCGAGAGGGCTCACCAGAGACAGAGCGGGGAGCAGAACAGGCAGATGAGAAATACACTGCTGAGGGGAGCAGCGGGCGAGGCAGGAGAGGTCTGCCGCACCATGTGGGATTCTCCCCGGCCGGGTGTCGAACTCGCACTGCGCTGCTGCCGACAGCTCCACAGCCCAGCGCTCAACCGCTGCGCCACCGGGGAGGCCCCTTCTCCAGGACTTTCTTTAGAGAAATTTATTTGAGTAGGTGCACTGGTGGAAAGCAGATATTTTTATTTATTTTTGAAGATCTCTTTATTTGTGCATGCAAGAGCTGGAGTGCAGGCCAGAGGTGTGGGGGGATGAGAGGACTCCCAAAGACAGAGTGGGGAGCAGAACAGGCAGATTGATTGAAATCCACTGCTGAGGGGAGCAGCAGGGAGACAGCAGAGGTCTGCTGCGCCCTGTGGGTCAGCTCCCTGGCCGGGGATCGAACTCGTGCTGCAGTGGCTGCGGACAGCTTCATAGTGCTGAGACTTAACCCCTGCGCCCCCAGGGAGGCCCAAGCAGATATTTTTATACAACAGTGGGTTGTGGCCTCTGGAAGGTAAAATTACTATTTTCTGAAGCTCCCACACCCCCTCTCTGCTCAGCCCCTTCACGTCCATCAGTGGCCCTCGGGTCGGTGACCAGCGACACCCCCTTCTTTTACAGCCATGTCTCCTTACACAACCTTGAGAGGACCTCAGGGCCGGCACCTGCCGTCCACTCATGGCGAGCTTGCGGGCTCTGTGGCCCAGACAGATGCGTCTGTCCAGCACAAACTCAGGCATCGCCCAGCTCTCGGCTCCCGGGCTGACCTTTCTTCTCGTGTTTCCAGGTACTGACCCACACACCATGGACATGAGGCCCAGAAGGAGCTAGAACAGCGCCCAGGAAATCAGTTTTCTTTTAAAATTGAAGTTAGGGCTCCTGCAATGTAATTTTTAGGCAATAATTACGAATCTGGGAATTAGAAGTCTCAAATAGCAACGACAGCTTTGCTTCCATGCCATGTCTGAGAAATACTAATGGCTTACAAAACCCCGTTCTTACTGTTGCCTCTAAAAAGCTGCTTATTATTCAGGCCTTCAGCAAGCCTTACGCAAGCGTGCTCGTTTACTCTTGGAAACAAAGTGATGTAAGAAGACACATCTCCCCCCATCACAGGCCACGAGCCTGTTCACAAGAGTGCCGGTCACTTCATTTCCACAAACATAATTATGATTTTTATAAATGACACCCCCACCCGGCCCTAAGGCGAGTGGCGTGCCCGAGGCAGCTGGTTTGTGCAGGACACGCTGGCCCCATAGCTGGCCCAGGTGGAGCCGCCAGGTTCCCAGGGGCCTCTGAAAAGAGGAAATCAGAACTTTGCTCCCAAACTTGGTGTCCATGCATTTCTACCTGGTAGAAGCCAGGGCACTGTCAATAGTCCAACTGCGGTGAGTCAGTAAATATTGCTGGTCTACCGCTGCCTGGAACGCGGAGCCCTTTGGGAAGGCGCAGGCCCTCAACAGGGCACCCCTGGCCGGGACGCTCAGCTGAGGCCCCAGAGAGGCCTGTTGGTCATGTGACTTGAGTCCATGAAGCAGGAGGTCCCCATGTCGGCCACATCAGGCCCAGGAAGGGGGTGACGGGGGCCCGGCCTCTGCCCCCCGCCAACCTCCCCACAGTGCCATTCACAGTGTGTCTGTTGAACAGTCCCGGCGTCTTTGCCAAGTCTCCAGCCCTGACTGTCATCCCAAGGTCTGAAGGTTGTGTGTAAGGGGTTCTAGGCCAGAGGCCTCGTGAAGATGGGGGCCGGCCAGGGCTCCTGAGGACCCACGCCTCTGGTTACTCTCGCTGTGGTAAAATCTCTCCTTTTGACAGTCTATTTAATAAATGGTGCTGGGAAAACTGGACAGCCACATGCAAAAAAATGAAACTAGACTACGACCTCACACCCTGCACAAAAGTCAACTCAAAATGGATAAAGGACCTGGATGTAAGACCTGAAACCATAAAATGTATAGAAGAAAATATAGGCAAAACTCTACATGACATACATCTCAGCAAAATCTTGA